>JANTPZ010122576.1:0-11595 GCA_025593235.1 Vachellia pachyceras | reverse complement strand
TTTAAATGTTGGGACAGTTCCAACGAAAATGCAAGCGTATGGCTTCTACGAAGAGTTGGAAGTCCTTTCAGAGTACTTTACATGGTGGACCATCAGTGTTCTGTTTCTTAACTCTTATATGTATTTTTTAACTTCAAGACTTTTATTAGACATTAGAATGTATCTTTATGGTTAAAGACACTATGTACTTGATATTATTATTTAAAATTTGATTATTTGGTCAATTGTGTGATTAAATAGAATTTGTTTATAAAATATTTGATTCATATATAAAATTAGCGGTAGATTCAGCGATAAAATTGTTAAATATGGTGATTCTAAAAACACATAATTGCTCATTTAGCGATGGAATATAACACATTTAGCGATGAAATTGTTAATTTAGCGACAGATAAGTATAAAATAATATCACCATTTTAGAGACGAAATTTGCTGAATTTAGTGACGGAAATTTTTCCTCTCTAAATTAGCGACGGCATTAGCGACAGAAATTTTCCCTCTCTAATTAGGGACGGAATTAGCGACGGAAAATTCCGTCGTTAATTAGAGAGGGAAAATTTCCGTCGCTAATTCCGTCGCTAATTAGAGAGGGAAAATTTTCGTCGCTAATTCCGTCGCTAATTTAGAGAGGGAAAATTTCCGTCGCTAATTCCATCGCTAATTTAGCGACCGATTTAACGACGAATTTTTTCCGTCGCTAATTTTGAATTTTTCGTAGCTAAATCTGATTTTTCCGTCGCTAATTCCGTCGCTAAATCTGATTTTTCTAGTAGTGTAAATATAGAAAAAAATGAGGGGGCAAAAAATCAATTCCAAAGAATTGAATACAATTCCATAGGTTACATTATGGAATTCATTTCTACCCATTTTGAATTCCATTTCCATTTCCAATTCCACCCCCAATTCCACCATACTAAACATAGGAAATGAATTCCATTTCCAATTCCACCATACCAAATATGACAGAAACCGTTCATTGATTCACTGGTAGGTAACCTAGGTTGAATTTTAATGCCATAGATAATGCGTTGTACAAGATTATCGATGTTAGAAACGACAACATATTTTTTGTTATTATATTCATTTCTTAGACTCTTTTTTTCTAAAGTATTCTTTTAGTCCTTTATATTTACGTCAGGTTTCATTTTAATCCTTTAAATTTAAAAAGTACACTTTCAGTCCCTCAAACTTAATGACGTTAATTTCTCTTAACAGAAATTGCTGACTCATCAAATTTAATTGATATTTGTGCAATAAAACTTGACAAAGCATATTTACATTTTAATTTTAAGTTAATAATATAATAAATTTGATATTTAAAATTGTGTAAAATAAAAAGATTTAAAATAACATAATTAAGTTTGATGAGTCATCAATTTCTGTTAAAAGAGACTAACGACGTTAAGTTTGAGGGATTGAAAGTACACTTTTTAAACTTAAAAAACTAAAATGAAACCTAACGCAAACATAAAGGACTAAACGTATAATTTAGCCCACTACTAGAAAATCTCAAATTAGCGAGGAAAATTAGCGACGACTTTGAAATTCCTCTCTAATTAGCCCAATTACCGAGGAATTTAGTGAGGAATATTAAATTCTTCTCTAATGTCCAAATTAGCGAGGAAAATTAGCGACAACTTAGATATTCCTCTCTAAAATGTCCAATTAGCGAGGAATATTAAATTCCTCTCTAATTTTTCAAATTAGCGAGGACAATTAGCGATGATTTAGCTATTCCTCTCTAAAATACCCAATTAGCGAGGAATTTAACGTGAAATATTATATTCCTCTCTAATTTTTCAAATTAGTGAGAAATTTTTTTTACTGTAATATTGAGTTATCCATATTAATTTTTAGCATGAAATTTTGGAGGGATAAAAGAGTTAATATATTTAGTTTTTTTTCAATTTCTCTCTTATATTGTTTAAATTTTACAGGGCTAGTACATATGATTAATTTCCCTCAAATTTCAATTTCCCTCTAATTTCAATTTCACTCCCACTTTCCCTCTTATTTTTTTGGTTCTAATTGTCTAAAGTGTAAAATTGCCCTCAAATGCCATCTGAACTCCCCAAGGCCGAAGACACCACATACCAAATCTCGCTGTCTGAAATCGCCAAGCCCTAACCCGAGCAAGAGCTCGGCCGCTCCGTCTGGTCTTGTCTCCGTGTTGCTGAAGCTGTCTCCCCGTGCATCTTCATCTTCATCTCAGTCTTTCCTCTTTATTCTCATCTCCTTCGCCATTTTCCTAGTTTGTCTTTGCTCTAGATCCCATTTCACCTTCAATTCGACTTGTCTCTCTCCATCTCGCCTTCAATTCGACCTTGCTCCAGTCCCGTCCGTCAAGCTTAGTCACCAGCAGGTTCTGTCCACTAGCTCCTCCTCAGTCAGTCGCGAGCTCAAGCTCAGCCAGTCACTAGCTCTACCCTATCGTCGTCCAGCTCCGTCGCGTGTCCAACCTAGGGTTATGGCCCAACTTTAGCTCGCCTACTGTCGTCCATCGCGAGCGCCAGTGGTCCCATCGCCGTCCTTGTTCCGTCCGTCGCCCAGATCCATATTCGTTGTCGCCGAGTCGCGTCGCCCACTATTGCTTACCTACGAAATCAATTGGCGTAATTTAGCATAGGGCTTTTGTGCCATTGAGGTGAGTTACATCATTTGTATTATCCATTGCCATAATTTTTTTTCCTTTCCTCTCTCTCTATCATTTATTATTTATTTGATTTAGGTTTTTCTAAAATGAACGGAATTTACATATGTTTATTGAAGCCTTGAAGGAAGTTTATGATTTGGAGATGTTTACGTTCTAGTCTGCACATTCTCACATTCCTTTTGATTTGTTGAACTATAAATGTAAATTTGTACAATTTAATTCGTTTGGATTGTGTTGTGCAACTTCAGGTGCTGTGCTGGAAGCATCTCTCTCCATTATGTTACGGATTTTTCCATCGCTAAATGCTGTTTTTCTGGTAGTGACCCTATGGCTTATCGTTAACCAAGGTATCAAACGATTCATGACCCATTGGATTCTTGGCTTCGTTTACCTTATTATCACCTTAATTTATGATTTTTTTTAAGAAAATCATTATCATATCTTACAATTAAATGATATTATATTCAGGCTTAGCAAGTGAAAGAAAAAAAAAATACAAAATCCAACCCCAAAGCTCTTAACAGGACTAATCAAGGAACTAGTTCATGGATTCATAGATAGATAACCTAAGTTGAGTTTAAATGCTATGGATTATAGCTCATACAAGATAAGATTTGATGTTGGAAAGACAAGATGTTCGATCACCTATTACTAAGACCTTTTTTATTATTACATTTATTCTTTAAAATCCTTTTTTTGTTCTACAGACTAGCTGGGATGTTCAGGTATCATTAACTAATGTATTGAACCTTTCATAACCCATTGGATCATTTGTTTCGTTTACATTAATGATCACCTTAATTTATGATTTTTTTCTTAAAAAATTACCATTTCCATACCTTACATTCAATATATCATTCAACTTTTTTCCTTTCTTTTTCCTTCGTCCTCCTCCAATTTCTTTCATCACCCTTCACCCCAAAATCCGACCAACAACATTAATTGTACTTAACACTCATTGATTCATTGCATGTAATCATAGATTTTTAGGGGGCGTGAAGTAATATAGATTCAGTCCTATATAAATGCATCTATGTTATTTTTATCCCTTAAAAAAAAGCTAAGAATACTAAATTTGTATTCATTCATCAAGTAAATCCTACACATACACACATTATTGTTCTTTTAATATATAATGATCCTATTTGTATGCCGTGGAAATGAAATTTTCCTTTCTTATTATTGAACCTCACAATCCTATCCCCATATCACCAAAATTAAAGTCACTTCCCTAAAAGCGACATCGATACAGCCTATAAAAACAAGCCTTAACATGAATTCCGACCATATTTGAACAATGCATACAAAAAGCTACAAAATATACGAAACCCTGATGAAGAAGAAGGAGGAGAAGGAGAAGAAGAAGAAGACTAGTCTTGCAGTGATCACCAGATTTTCTATTCAATTATTCATCACTCTCTTTAACTTCCTCAAGCTAGCTTATCAAAGTTTCAAATGGTTCTTAGAATTCCTTTCCTACCACCCATTTTACAGCCTGCGTCTTCATCATCATCAACCTCTTCATCAAGATTTTCAGATATTTACAGAAGAAGAAGTAGAGGTAAGGCATCCTCGAGAAGGAGGAGGAGGAGGAGGAGAAGTGGATTGTGCAGTGTGTCTGAACAAGATTGGTGAAGGAGAAGAAGTGATGAGAGTGCTGAGGTGTGAGCATGTCTTCCATAGAGATTGTCTGAATCAATGGCTTGGCCTCAGAAACATTACTTGTCCTCTTTGTAGGCACTTTCTGGGTTCTGGGATTAGGTCTGTTCATGGTGAGGGAGGAGGAAGAGAAGCACGTGTCCTTTTCTTCAAGTTTTCTTCCTTCTCTGATAACAATTCTGAGAGAGACAACTGGAGGCTACGATGAGTACACAAAAAACGTATTCGATATTCATAAGTAGAGGGGTTCATCTTTCAAGTTAGTCTTTTTGGTGTGTCAGCTCTCGTGTTGTGTGCTCGTGATATTGATGCTTTTGTCAAGAGACCGATATTATATTGTGAAGGAAGCTGTCTAAAGAAAGTAATGACTAGCAGGAAACAAAGTGAAGTGTTGCGGGGCAGTGACACAGATGTCTGCTCCTGAACCAGGGGGCATTAAAAAACGTGGTTTATAAGTCCAAGAGAGACTGTTAGTTTTTCATGATGAATTTTCTGTTTAGACTTGAGTTGAGCTCTTCTTTTGAACTTGTACTCTTCAGGTTACTACTTCCATTGAAATCCGCATTTTATACATAAAAGTAATTTTAAGAAACATTCAAGTCCATTCTTCCCTTTGGAAATTTTGAGAAAAGTTCAAACCACATCAAAATCAAAACATTATAATTCAATACTCATGTTCAACTGAGAGTGAAAAAAAAAAGACTTCACAGGATACGAATTCAATAGGTAAATGGGTGTTAGGTCCAGTAGACTCAAGAGGTTTACAGAAAAGCTCTATAAATAAGAGCTGTACATTGTCATGGATCTTCAATAATAGAGCATTATTCAGCAATTCCTTTTTATGTTCTTTGTTACTTAACATGGTATCAGAGCCTCAGGCTGTACAATCCACCATAATCTTTTGAAGATTCATCACCATTTTTCCAAGAAAAGGCAAAAGAAAACAAGGCAATAATCAAGAAACCAACAAAGAAAAAGTTCTACCAGAATTTCACCAGGAAAAGAAGCAAGAATATATGTGGCCTCCACTAAGTCCAAAAATTCTTGAAACCCTCGTATGCGAAAAATAGCAGCACGATCTGGCCCAAGAAAGAAACAATACACCAGAGCTCATTCATGGATCTTCAATAATAGAGCATTATTCAGCAATTCCATTTTATGTTCTCTGTTACTCAACGGAGGACACACACGTTTTATGAATATTCGCCATTGACCAAGTCTTCTATCGGCAAAATTAGAAAAAAAGATTAAGATGATTGTGAGGTGTTAAATTCGGACCGGTTAATAAATTGTTCAAAACAAAGGTTTAAGAGTTAATTATTGAAATTGGAGTTAACTGAATGTTAAAACAATATGATTAAAATGATATAATTTAATTAAAAAATATAAAAATATTTATATGTTTAACTAGAAGAGAGTAATATTTAAGTTAAAGGTCATTAACACATGAATGGACATTAAATATCTGAATAAACTACATATAATTCAACAAAACAGGGTTACTAAGACACAAATACGACATATTTCTAAATTTTTGAATTCAAAACTATGATTAATTGGTCTTAATAACATTATATATGTGTGTGTATGTAACCTAACACGATCAAGTTCAAAACTCTTAATTAAATCGGGCAAGAGATTGGTTCAATAACTCACTAGTCTAACCAATGAATTGGTTTAATTGGTAATTTTTTTATTTGTTTCCAATATCCTATTATATATGTGCTAACACACTCATTAAACATACATATGTCAACGTCTCTAATAAAGCTTTTTCAACCTTATCGCTCTTAATCCTTTAATTTATTTCTCTTCTATATATCTCTTATATTATTATCCACTTACAATGCCATATTCTTTCACAAGTTCATTAAATATTGTCACATATGATGATCAAATTGAAGTATTTTCTGGAAAACTGTCAAAATAGCGTCTTCTCTTGGAAGATTGTGATCGATCACAGAGAGAGGTTCTGTTACATGAATGCAGAAGATAACGTGGGTGTTTGGTAAAGTAATTGAACACCCCAAAAGCACGTTCAACAGTATTTTTTCACAAAACGAGATAATCTCCTTTACACATTTACCTCGTAAATGGTAAAAGCACTTCTCCACCGCTTTTCCAAACGGACCCAATTGCGTAACATGGGCCCCACAAAGGATATGTGCCATACGTATTACTAACACTATGCATTCTCTTCCCTTGGTTGTTCCTATCTTATCAAACATCCTTGTTATAATTTGGGTGTGATTGATTGTCACCAATGTTCTCTAATCTTGGCATTTTAAGGTTAATACTTACGTGTAACTTCAATAAGGTATTAAAAACCTTATCTATCAATAAATTGGTCAAGGGTAATGTCCAACGATTAATGGTTTAAATTAGAGTCAACCACCGTCAGATATTAAATAAAAAATATTAATTTACAAGTATATAGAATATTAATGTATAAACCGGACACATAATTTTGCAACATATAGTTGCCAAAGCTCCAATTTGATGGACTAATATTTTTTTTAAACACAAAACAATGTTGTTTGAGGCTAAACAAGTGAAGGTAGGTAATTAACCTAGGTTGCGTTTTAATGCCATAGATTATGATTCATACAAGATAAGATTATTGATGTCGGAAAAGATAACATATTCATGTTATAACCTATCATTTGGATTTTTGTTATTATATTCATTCCTTAAAATCTTATCTTCATAGCTAGGATGTTCATGTATGGTTAACCAATGTATTGAACCATCCATGTCCTACTGAATTCTGTGTTTCATTTACCTTGGGGTTTCTTTTGTTCAATTACTTGAAAGAGAATTACATGTAATTATGATGCATTCTATTGATTACATTGTTTAGTTGTTACATTAATGTAATTGAATGTAATCTTGATTACATCAAATCAGATAATTCCCATTACATAGCTTTGACTATGTACGTCATCCATATTACAACTTGTATGAATTAACATGTGGGTACTTATATATTTCATAAATCAGTATTTAGACATTTATATCCTTAATTGATTTTAAGTCTTAATATAATTAAAAAGTTTATTTTAAATTTTTTATTTTTATGGATAAAATATGAATTTCACTTAATGATTCCATGATAACATATCAAACAAATGCAATGTAATTATCATTCCATTCCATTGCATTCTCACTTATTACATTCCATTGCATTTCCATAAGCTTCGTGAACCAATCGGGCTATTAATAATCACCTTATTATCACCTTAAATTGTGATTTAAAAAATTAATTATTCCCATATCTTACAATCAATATATCATTCAGATTTTTTCCTTTATTTTTCATTCATTCTCCTTCAATTTCTTGCTTTCCCCCAACATACAAACCTACAACAATAATTGTCCCTGTACTCGTTGATTCATTGCATGTAATTATGATTTTTTTTGGGGCGTTCATGTAGTTATACAGATTAAGAAATATATAAATGCTTCTATTCTATTTTTTTTATCCTTTTAAATAATGCTAAATTTGTACTTTGCAGAGCTCATTCATCAAGTAAATCCTACACGTACACGCATTATTGTTCTTTTATATATTGGATGAATCATGTTTAGTGATCCTATTTGTATGACATGGAAATGAAATTTCCTTTCTTATTATTGGACCTCACAATCCTATCCCTATGTCACAAAAATTAAAGCCACTTTCTCTAAAAGCGACATCGATACAGCCTATAAAAATAAGTCCTACCACGAATTCTAACCACACCTGACCAATACACACAAAAGGCTACAAAGTATATGAAACTCTAGAAAAAAAAAGGAGGAGGAGTAGGAGATGACTAATCTTGCAGTGTTCACCAGATTTTCTATTCAATTATTCAGCATGCTCTTCGACTTCCTCAAGCAAGCTTATAAGAATTTCAAATGGCTCTTAGAATTCCTTACCTACCACCCATTTCACAGCCTGCGTCGTCGTCGTCGTCATCATCGTAATCATCATAATCATCACTACCATCATCAATGCCAACCTCTTCAAGAGTTTCATGTATTTAAAAGAAGAACGAGGCGAAATATGGCATTATTTTCGTGAAGGCGATGGGGAAGAAATGGAAGAAGTGGAATGTACAGTGTGTCTGAACACGATTAGCGAAGGAGAAGAAGTGAGAGTGTTGAGTTGCGATCATGTTTTCCATAGAGATTGTTTGAATCAATGGGTTAGTCTCAGGAACTATACTTGTCCTCTTTGCGGGGCTTTCTGGGCTCTGGGATTAGGTTGGTTATTCATGGTGTGGGAGGAAGAAGACAAGAGATTTTCCACAGTTTGACTTCCTCCTCTGATCTGGTAATTAATTCTGAGACCCATCAGCGTTAGAACTGGTGGATTCACTGAGTTCTGGGACAGAACAAGAGAGATGTGCGTGTGTGCGTCTGTGGTTATATATGTATATATATGTATATATATCATGTATATGAAGTACAACTCTAAGTGAATTGTGTTTGATTTTTTAATTTCATGTGAGCAATTAAACCCAGATATAATTATGGTTGATTGTAAAGGTCGCATCTGAATGTGTTATTGGGTTGCACTAACAAGTTTAAGATGGTTTAATGTTTGCTTATTACTAGTTAGTCTGCTGTATAAGGCTACATAAGGAGAGGCTCTTGTGGCTGTTTGGTCTGTGGAATAAATGAGAATGTAGTGTAATGAAATGGAAGTAATGAACATTAATTACATGAGTTTGTTTGATATGATATAAGAATATGAGAACCCAATATATTATTTATATTATAAACATATAAATTTGTTTTCATGAAGGGCATTGGTCGATGCTAGGTGGTCAAGTGAATGAGGAATATGGATGAGGCAAGGGCAAATAATATCTTTTTTTCATATTCTCACATGTTGTAATTCCTATTCATATGTCCCAAAAGTGTAATCTTGATGCAGGTACACAAGGAATTGAAGTTACAAAATGTAATCCCACTTATTTTCTTTTATAAATGAACCGGTATCTAGTACCTTTTGTGGATCATATTATCAGGTATTCAAACAACTGATTAATACAATTCATGAAATTATTAAGCCACAATGGGCGCAGAACAACTTTAATCATTTAACATAATTGCATACCTAGAGCTTGAACATGAGATCATTGGTTAAATTGGAACAACTCTTTACCAGTTGATTGTTGATTCAAGTGTTTAATGGTTAAGCAAACATAAGAATTGATTCATTTGTATCATGACCATGCAATCAAACCAAACAAGCCATTAATTAGTTTCTAATGAACATTTTTATAATTCATAAAAATTGTCATCAATTAATGTCTAAACATATTAATATATAATTTTATGCAATTGTTGGTCTAGTGGGTCTAATAATAACTAAATTAAAGAGTTTTTTAGATAAGAAATATGTTTTCCATACACAAATTAGATACTACCCTTGATATTTGAAATAAGACCCAATTAATTAATTTGGATACATTAAAAGAGCTAAATAAATTATTTAATTATATCATATGCTACATGATCTATATGAAATATTTGTATACATTATTCGATTATATATTAACTTATAAATCGGGTAAATTAGTTTGAAAAAAATGATAAATATAATTACTTTAAAGTATTAGATTGATTTGTCTCTTTCCTTTTCACTTGGTATTTACAATCGAAAGTCTAAACATTAAATGACTCATAATTCAGAATATATATATATATATATATATATTTGTGTGTGTGCGCGGTCGCATTAGATCATATAAAGTAGATGATGATGAAGAATGACAAGTAAAACGTTTTGTGTAATATCTAGAAGCTTAGAATATGTTGAGAGTTGAAAGTTAGGTAGTAGGAATGTATTCTGAAGAAAGGAAAGGGAATGGGATACAAAATTTTCTTCCATGCCATGTGCATGTTTGGTAAGCTAATGGAAGAACAATAAAATGATGAATAGAAAGAAAAGACAGTATAAAATACAAAGGCCTTGTTTGTTTTCTTGTTTTGGAAACAATTTTTTCATTTACAAATAAAAAATTAGTTATTAATTTTTAATTTAGTGTTTTGTAAATAAAACTCAAAACAATTTTTCCGTGTGTGTTTGAGAAGTCCGTTGGGAGAAATGAGTTTACAGATTTCGAGGTATTTTACGGATTTCAAGATGGTTTTATGGATTTCGAGATGGTTTTAATGAATTTCAAGATGATTTTTACAGATTTCGAGATTGTTTTATATTGGAATGTGTGCACCGTTTGGGAAACGGTGTTCCCAAACAAGCACGTATGTTTTGTCTTGTTCATCTACAATGTTTCACACCCCTCTGACCGGTATTCTTTCCACTTAGTTCTCTTAAACTTCGTTTTAAAAAGGGGTAAAATGCAAAAATACCTGTGTTTTTATTAAAAATGTCTCAAGCATTATATACTTTTAAGAGAGATAAAAATAAATAAAAATATTAAAAAAAGAACAAAAATGATAGAAATGTTAAATATAAACCCAACACTAGCACTACTACAAAATGTACTTTTAACGCCTTATTTTGAACCCAATTGGCGCCCTTTTTCGGGGGGCGCATATGTGAGGGGAGTAGTAAGTTAGGGCCTACGGCGCCCTATATGGTAAAAGGCGCCGTAGGTATATGGTGAAAGGCGACGTAGGATAGACCTACAACGCCCTATATTTTAAAATAGGGCGCCGTAGTGTACACCCTACGGCACCCTATATACAAATATAGGGCACCGTAGGGTCGTCTCTACGGCGCCCTATATATGTATATAGGGCGCCGTATGTATATATTTTTTTTAAAAAAAATTCTTTGCAATTTTATTTAACTTTTTTACTGTCTGATTCAGTTTACAGTTCCATTTTATACATCAGATCAAGGCCAGACATAATAAAACATATCAAGATTACATTTTTACTAAAGCAAAACATTTTAACTCATTTGTCCCTACTGGATTAAAATAACGCTAATGAAATGAACCAAAACTCTGTGATAATAACTTGAGCAGAAAAGAGTAAGATTGCAGATGGAACCCGTAAATAACCAAGTTATGAGTGGCCGTATATCCTCTTTACTAGCTGGAAATGAGAGAGTACAATCACTAATGCCTCCTTCTAGCAAGAAAGCTCATCCAAACTGGAAAATAGAACAAGAACAATGAAAAGATAAACTCTCACCGTCATGGTAAATGGGTAATTCGTTATAATGAGAATAAGAAGACATGCAAGCAAGATTAAAACAAGAGACATGCATGTACAGCGAAATGGTGAAATGGGGAAGAATCTAACTTGCAAGCCAACTC
>JANTPZ010122574.1:0-10048 GCA_025593235.1 Vachellia pachyceras | reverse complement strand
ATAAGTCTTAAGACATCAAACTTGTTTCTAATATCTTCCAATGCTTCCACAAACTTGTCACCGCTTTTACCCTACACAAAAACTCATTTTAGACTCATTGGAAGCATCAAAATCATCAAAAGAAACTTCTTTCCTCAAGAAACAGGTCTAGCAGAGACATACACACAATATCCATAAATGTGATTTTTTTAACTTTCATTATGTATAACAACATATTCTTGCTCCCAAAACACTTCTCATGGATTATTTAGCTCAAAAACAACTCTTTCTCATCAAATATAAAATTGGACAGCATCTCCCCTTAGGGTTTGAGATTCCAAAATTTCATACAAACATCAAACCCAAGCAATATATACATCAATCTTCTCTTGAACATGCAAGGAGTGTTTTGCAACCATTTATTTCCTCTAAATCCCTCTCTTTCTCATTTTTCCTCTCATGAACCCTAAATTTCCAGCCACCAAAAGAGATCCAAAACCAAAAATCTAAACCGATGAAAGGTAGAGGAAGTTGAGAGGAAGATTTTCATGTATAGTTTCATGTGTTTCCACCCTTACCTTTGATTTTTGGAAGCTTTTCTCTTCTCTTCCATAGAGGAATGGCGTGCTATTCTCTCCCATTTTGCAGCTGGAAAATGTCGGCCAAATGGGAAGAAATGGAGGGAATTGGCTTTTCATAAAAGTCTCTCATGAAAGATGGAAGGCTAAGATTCATCCTTAATTATTAAATAAAATCCAAGGGTCCATATTTAACCACATGCATGACACTTTCATTCCTCTCACTGGTCCCTTAAAAATATCATCATGGAGGTTTAAAAAAAATCTGGTTATGGTTTGGCTACATTAACCAAACCGAATTCTATTCGGTTACTTCTACAGATTACACGTTTTACAAGTAAACATAACTCTATTCCGGTAAATCTTTTTCTACTTTTCTGGAGATGTTTTCTTCCTCATTTAATCTCCATAATTCCCTCTTAAATATATTCAAATCATCATCCTCAAATTGTCCCTTAATCCTATCAAATTTAATAGGATTACTTTATCCTGTCTAAAACTCCTGAAAATGAACAATTTTAAAATAAATCATTTTTAGGGACATATAATTTTCTATATTTTTAATTGATATTCTAGCCCTTCATATTTCCCCAAAATACCTTCTAAATTATCCCAAATTAATTTTTGTCATAAATTGTATTTTTGGGGATTTTCAGGTCTTTTTCCTCATTTTCGGGAAAATTACCTTAATTGTATTTTAGGCAATAATTTTGTAAAATACTATAAATTCTACTGAATTTCTATAGACTCTGCTTTTTGGTTTTAGGGAACTCCTGATACCTTAAATAAATATTTTCAACCTTAAATCTTTAAAATTCCATAATTCCTCATCCAGACCGAATTTCAACAATCGGTTGAGTTTCTAGTAATCAGTGAGTTCTGCTCTATCTTTTGGGCATCTGTGAATTTTTCTGGTTTTTGGTCAATTGTTTGACTTTTACTTTGACTTTGTCAAATGACCAAAATGCCCTTACACTTTATCTTAATGACCAAAATGCCCCTTTCACAGTCTAACTTTTCGTAATTTCCCATTTTGCCCTTAGCCTTTTGGCCTTTGATCTTTTGGTTTCTGATTCCTGGGGCAACTTTCCAGGGGGTCACCCATCCTGAAATTTCTCCAGGGTGAGCATGCTTAACTTTACTATTCCTACTAACTTTCATCCACCAGGCCGAATCTGATTATGCGACTTCCGGCCCAACAGCATCAACTTTTTCCATACTTTCTATCTATGGCATTTAACTTGACTTTTGACTACTGGTGTAGCCCCTTTTTATCCAATGACCATATTGGCCTTGGTCTTTATACTTAATGACATTTATATCCCAGGCTTACTTTCTTAGTCATTTGAGAGCCTTAGGACTAATTTGACCAGGGTCTCTTAAGTCCACTGACATTTCCTTTTTCTGTACTTTTATTTCTGAGCCTTGTCTTATCTTATAACTATCGATTTGGCCTTTATGGCGGTTTACAGAAAAGGGTGGATATTACAAATTAAATAGCTAGCATTGATATTCGCATTTAATTTATAAACATAAATTAAATTATCTGACTCATTGTTTGGATTAATTAAATAGATGAAATTTGATCAAATCATATTAATCCAAATTCAAATTTCAGAATTCAAATTGTAGAATTAAGATTTTAGAATTTGAATTTCAAGATTGATCAGAATTCAAATTTAGATTTGAATTTTGAAATTCAAATTTCAAGATTTGATTTTCAAGATTAATCAAGATTAATTTTGAATATCCAATATGCCCCGCATAAGTTCTATAAATTAGAGGAGTCATGAGCTTTTGGGTGATGGACGAATAGAAAATAAAGTGAGCTGTAAGAAACCCTAGAGAGAAAGAGAGAAACATCGAAGCGCTAACACGCTGCTGGAGTTGGGATCTGTTCACTTAGATACCAGTAGATGGAGACAATCAGAAATGTCGGCTCCTGGAGATTGAGTTTCAAGAACTACAAGTAGGTACTATTATTGCTACTCCATCTAAACGTCGTTGATAAATCCAAAAGAGGATTATAACAATTTTCAAAATTCAATTATTCCACTACTTGTATTCTCTAATCCTAACACTTGCTGGGTCTCAAATTGTATGAGTGCTTCTTGAGCTTCATAACCACTATATCGAACGCCTTCCCATATGGTATTAATATGTTACTTGATCCTTCGCATCTAAGTTGGGTGAACATTATATTATACATTTTCTATTTACTGGTTTTTAATTATTATTTTAGCCATGTAAAAAAAGTTGTATACTAAAGCTGATGTACATTGTTTTAGAATTGAAAGGTTTTATTAATGAGGTTGAACAAGTTAAGGTCATCTGGAATAATATCTTTTACATTGACAGTTTGAGCGCCATTGTTATCATTCTGGTCCATACAAGTTTGGGTTCAGGACATGGCCCACCCAGACTTCATGCATGGGTTACTTTTACACGAGATCCAAACACATGTGACCCATCTTGATCACGACTGAACAGAAAGTTTTACATGCCCATCATGTTGGACCGTTTGAACTTTGAACCTCCCTTTTCCTTTCTCTCTCTTTCTTGTTGGTAATATTCTCTTCCTTTACCTACAACACGTTGCCATGTTGGTTTGGCAAGAGAGACATCAAAAGTCAGAGAACGTTACGAGGAATTCGCTGGCTAGCATAGGTTGAAGGAAATAAAACATTTAACATGTTAATCCTAAACCTCTTGGTTGTCTAAAGGCATGTTCTCCACTAGAACGCTAAACTTTGATGAACCTTACACGAGAAAAAGAATTAAAAAGGCGCTTTGTGGCTTATGGTCAAACTATTTTCCTTTAAGTTGTTTTAACATGGTATTTCTTCAGCTGAAGTCTTGTCTACAGCGAACTTGATATTTATGAGAGTCCCGGAAAAGGCAAAGACCTTTTCCAATGGAAGTTTAACTGGTTCAGTTAGTTTGGGAATGGAGAAGAAGTGGCTTCTATAAACGGTGGGTATCAAGAATGAATGTGCACAATAATTTCATATCTTAATTGATATGTGATTCCAGTGGCTTACAGGCACTCATTCCAGTATCAACAAACAAGTCTAACATATTTTCTTTGGGACAAAATGATTCCTTTATTGGACCTAGCTATTTCCATACCAATGAAATATTTTGCTATCCCTAAATCCTTGATCATGAAATTATTGTGGAGAAACTCCTTAACTTCCTTTATTCTTTGCTTTGAACTTCTTCAATTAGTGAATCATCTACATTAACGAGGATATGTACAACATCATTATTATATCTGTTAGTAAACAATGAATAATCACACATACTCTGTTTAAAACCTCCTCGAATTAAAGCTTTGGATAACTTATGATTCCACTGTCATGAGGCTTGTTTAAAGCCCACATATTTATTTAGGGCTTGTTTGGAAACTTTTTTCAGAATAGCTTTTACATATTCCAAGGCAAAACCTAGGTTTTGGAGAATAGACTTTTGGAAAATAGCTTCTACAAATTCCGAGGTAAAACCTAGGTTTTGAAAAGTGATTTATGTTTAGGAAGTTATTGGGTCTGTTTAGGAATGCGGTGGGATATGTAACTTATACGCAGAAGTACTTATGGAGAAGTGAGATTGGAAATAAGTCAAATTGTAAAAGTGATTTGTGTTTGGAAACACGTTAAGATAAGTGACTTATTTGTAAAAGTGAATGTATTTGGGAACACGGTGGGATAAGTAACTTTTTTTTAAAATTAAAATTAAAAATATGAACCATGAAAATTAAATTAAAATTAAATATTAACTTTGTAAATTAAAATTAAATTAAACTTGAAATAACATAAACGTATGTAATTACAAATGACAACAGTAGTATCGCTAATTGCTATTCCTAGAATTAACAGGTTTGTCTCTTATTGCATCCTGAACATGCATCATATATCTTGAAGATGATGAAGTCTAGGTTGACGAGGATGCTACATCTGCTGTATCCTCATCACCCAACATTACTTGTTCACCTTGATCGAATACTGCATCAGTAGTGGAATTTCGACGGATAAAATTATGAATGGCCATGGTTGCACAGACAAGTTTAACTTGTGTGTCATAGTCATATGCAGGCATAAGTTCAAAGATTTTAAACCTTTTTTTCCATACACCAAATGTCCTTTCTATGGTACATCTCAAACTTGAATGATAGTAATTGAAGAGCTCATTATGATTTCGAAAACCGTACTGTCGGTGGAAGTCAACAAGGTGATAACGTTCACATTTATACAGACCAAGATATCCCTTTTGTGTTGGATATCCACTGTCAACCAAATAGTATTTCCTTGGGAAAAATATAAAATTGTTATGTAAGGAAAAAAATAAAATTAAACATTAGTAACAAAAAATATTATTTAAAGTGTCGGAGACGAACCTTGAGGTGGATGTGGAAAGTTGTAAGATGGCGTAGAGATTGCACTTTGAAAGATATGAGCGTCACGTGTCGTGCCTTCCCAACTAGCTAGAACGAATTGAAGCACATGTCCCAGTCACAAATGGCCATTACATTCTGTGTAGGTTTTCCTTTTCGACCAAAAAATTTGTCTCTCTTATCAGCAAAAACCACACAATCTATGTGAGTTCCATCAATGGTCCCGACAGCATGCTAAAAATATTGATATCAAGGATCTAGTTGTAAGCGTGGGTGAGGATGATAAAGCAAACCTTCAAGAGGCCTAATAGTCTCCCTTGATAAATTGAAGCAAGACTCTAATACTTGATGGAAGTAATTGCTCATGGTTTCTCCATATCGTTGAAATCTCTCCTGTATTACTCTGTTACCTAGTCCATATCCAACTGTATATAAGAACATGGCCACCTTTTCTTCAATTCCCGCATATATGCTCCTCTGTTTTTCAACATGAAAGTTCTCTGCACATACTATATTGTTTCCCATTAGCACATGTTGAACCCACATTTCTCTTGTTTGGGAACTTGTTCTACATGGTTCCTTGAAAATTAAGGGGTGATATATTGAGTCATCAGCGCCGCAACATGCTCATACTCTATCAGCTCTTGATGCAATAGTTCAATATTTGTGCGCCTACGAGCATTGGACTCCTCTGTCTCGTCATCATTCGAATTATACTCATCACTTGAGTTAAATGAATTGTTTGAAGTTGCCATCTCTTGATTCAACCTAATGAATAGAATATCAAAGTTATGCATTGGACAAATTATCATAGTTATATATATATCATAATGACAATGTCAAGAAAAGTTGATGACATAAATTGTACGACATAGTATCATAGTTATACATCAAATAATGATAAGGTCAACAAAGTAATACATCACATGAAAACTAACACCACAACTATATCCAGTTTACGTGAAAAAGTTAACGATTCGGTGGCCTTTGAAGCTCGGGTGAATTGAACGCATGCTCTCGCAACCAGTTTACCAAGAGCGTCTCATTCTATTTAAGCCCTACATACATTCCCGGCACATGCTATGCATCATCATATTCATGCATCGTTGCAGAAAGTTAGGGTCGCATGCAATAGCATCAATTCTACACAGCTCTAGGAGGATTTCACTCGGTGGTGGAGTTTCTTTGAGTTGCTCTCTATCCAATGCTGCTGTTCTCGCCTAGGATGTCATTGCCATTCTACTCATGCAATCGAGTACAGATTGCGATGTAGACTTTTTTGACCTTTTCCTCCATTTCAAAGTTTCTCCTTTCTTTCTTTTGCCATGACCTGTTGAGCTTGTAGCAGTGCTATTTGTTCCCATAGTCAGGCCATCGTGGTTAGCAATCACACCGCAGCTAGGCCTAGGCTCTGCACCGAATGAACTATCCTCACTATCACCTGATCCTTTGGGGTGGTCATCGTGCTAGCCTTCCATTTGTGGGCGGTAGACATCATCTTCATCAATACCATCATCCTCCACTGGTGTTGCCGATGGTGTGAGTACATGATCGCCCGAGGCTAGGACATCCTTGATTAGAATCCGTAATTCATTAGCATATCTACACCCAGTGTACCAAAATTGTGCGACTTGCGGATTTTCCTGTAGCAATACAAGTTGGCCTCGTATTAGTGGCATGAAAATTTTACAAGAGTACATGTAAAATGTAAACTACGGAGATTGGTACCCAAATTTTCCTTGCCCACCAGTTGTCATCTGCCAATATCTTATTCTGCTTTGGGTCAAAAGCAATACCTGTAGCTTTAGCAACTAGAGAATCCCAATGCTTCCATTCTTTTATCAAACGATCATACCTATTCTTCAACTGTTTATAGCAGTACCCTCTTTGTGTTTTGTTATTAAATGTTTCTAGTATTTTCTTCCACGCGACCTTCTTAAATGTGGTTCCTTAACGTTCTTTTTTATAAACTTGATCTAGGCATGCGTCAATAAACACTTTTGTGGTAGTATAATCCTTGGATGCTTTACCTCTACTGTTGCTTATTTTGCTACGAAATAATTGTAAGACATGTATGCATTCTAACATAAGATCCATCACAATAATAGAACAACAAGGATACTATTTAAAGTGGTAACAAGAGAAGCAAAGCAACAAGAACAAACAATAAAAAAAATGCCCAAGTTTATTTACATTAAAAAAATCAACGATGAGCTATTTTCAAGAACTTGTTACAATATATATATATATATAAGTCTCATAGTTCAAAGTTCAAAACGCATTTAGCAAAACATTTACAGATTCACTATCAGCAAAGTCCTCAATGCATACGTAAAATAATACACCATTCAATCCAAATATAATAGTTAGATAAAAATTTGTTTTAGCCATAAATATAAGATTAATTAGTGAGTAGGAGAAGTAGAATGAGTCAACTCTTTTGTTGATTATACTATGAAACTTGCAAGAGGTAGTAGAAGGGGATTGAGAAATGAACCGACAGAAGAAAGAGTGGGGATTGCTTGAAATTAAATAATAGAAAAGAGAAAGCAACAAGTGAGTTTATGAGTTTTTAAATGAGAAAGCAACAAGCAAAATGATGGAATTTGGAGGAGGATGAAGAAGAGGTGCATTAAATTAGATGGAGAGAAGGAAACAAAGGAAACAAGAATAATGAAATCTACAGACACACAGTAGTTTAGGCTTCCTACAGAACCAGCAATAGCAATTGACATCAAAATTTTGTTCCAAAATGTTTGCCATTACATGCACAAAACTTAGGTAACCATGGGAAAGTGAACTTTTCCTTGCCAGCTCCTCTACCATGGCTACAAATTTTTATACCAAGTTATGTTTCAGAATTTTGGTAGCAGTAGCTGAGCTTCTGGCATATAAGAGTTCCAAACTAGGTTGGACAAATCAGAATAATCTTAAAGCATAATAGAGTATAGAAATGGCCATTAGACAAATTTTAAAATTTGTCAAAATATTGATGCATGACTACTTTAGTGTTGTTAAAATAGGATATAGAAAACCATTATGTTTCAGACGAAACACTCCTTGGGAAAATTCAAGAGATGTACTTTATCAATTAAGTCAGTACTGTATAATGGCCATTAGACTATTTCAAACACAAAGACTCAATAGTCCTATCTCCAATAAGATAAGTAGCTCAACTTAACGCTAAAATCAACACCAAATAGCATAGACACTGAAAAGTATTTGATGACACACTCAAGGAATTCAATGTGAGATGGCATGTAGGAATTAGTAGCCAGTTTTTCATAACACAAACCGCCATCTCCTGAACTATAGAAGAGTAGCAACTCTTTAAATAACATAATCAAGCACAAATTCCTTTCACATATAAAAGAAGTATAAAGAAGAACAAAAAAATAGATAAAATTGCAGATCATACAGCGTTTATATCAGAGGAAGGGACATATGATTGAAGCATAAAATAGCACAGAACTTACCGAATTAGATTTTACAAAAGTAGTTAACAAAGCACAGAAATGAACAACAAAAAAGTCAAAGTCAGTTCCAATAACATGTAAAACAGAACTTACTGAATCGAAGTGTAATGTATGAAGCTTCTTCAAGCTGGTAAGCAAAAGGCCCAATTCAGTCCTAAGAAGCAGTGAGAATTTGTTCTGCTTTAAAGACGAAAACAACAACCACCTAATTGCTGGAAGCAGTGAGAATTAATAGGAACTAGTTGAACAACAAATCAAACGATAAAAAGACAAGACCAAAAACCAAGACAAAAGCCCATAGCTAATTGCTGGAAGGTAAACTCATTCTTCGGTAGAATAGAGAATCTCTCGGAGACAAGAACATCGACAGAAATATACATGCATCAGGTGAATCAATTCATCAACACACTCTGATAAATAGATTTTACCAAAATAGATCAGATTTGAGGTGAATTTACCTACCAAAACAAATCAAATCCAGTGAAGATAGCTATTCTGATAACAACTACAGAACCTAGTTCTCGAGAGCATACCGATGCTGACCAGATCAGGCTCATTAAATCGCACGAAGACGCTTCCTCAAATGGGACAAACACACCTTCCTCGACCAGATCGGGCTCCTCAAATTTGCATGTGCTGATAACAGTTAGGATGCTTAAATGCATGCAAGAAGCGAGTTATGCAGGTTTGGGAATCTCAGTACGGTGATGGATGCGACATTGCGAGAGATGATCAGAGCACGCGAGAGATGGTCAGAGCAGGACGAGGCAGCGTTAGGATAAAAGCTCAGCTTTATGGCTTGTCGGCAGAAGGTGCTTCTTTACACAAGCTCCTTATTCGCATGAGCATTGCCAAACGGATCATTTATTTGAATAATAAGCCAATCAGGCTTATGGGCTGCTTATCTTCTTGCCAAACGGTCCCATTAGCTTTTACACATTCTGAGGCAAAAAAGTGAGTAGGAAAGAGGAAAGAGAAAGAAGGAAAACAAGTGGAAAGAGAAAGAAGGGAAAAAGTATGAAAGAGGAAAGAAGAAAAAGGAAAAAGTCTTAAAAGGAGGAAAGAGAAAACCTAGGTTTCAAACTGAGGTTTTATAACCAAAATAGCTTTTCAGAAGAAGTTTTGTATTTGGACAAAACCTAGGTTTTGAAACTAGCTTCCAAACAAGCCCTTATTCAATTTACACACCATATCCTCTCCCTTGCTATCAAAGCCTTGAGGTATGGTCATGTAAACTTCTTCATTCAAATCTCGCTACAGAAAAGCAGTACGAACATCCATGTAGCATTGGTGGCTATTTTAGTACAATTCTATAGTAATAATTTTCATTACTAGAGATAAGGTCTCATGATAGTCTTTGCCTTCTATTTGAGCGTAACCTTTGGTAGCTAATCTAGCTTTATATTTAACAATTTTACCATTTGTTTTATATTTAATTTTGTACATCCACTTACACCGTGTAAGCTTTTTCCCCTTTGGAAGTGTGACAATTTTCCATGTCTGATTTCTTTCCAAAGCCTCAAATTTTAAATTCATAACCTTCACCCACTTTGTATATTTTACAGCTTCCTCATGAGTTAATGGTTCACAAGAGGAGTCAAAATTGGACAAAAAACACATATCGT
>JANTPZ010122572.1:0-10494 GCA_025593235.1 Vachellia pachyceras | reverse complement strand
GAAAAAAAAACAAAGAAAAAAAGGAGAAAAAAATATAGATGGAAAAAAGGGGCAAAAGAACATATGTACATGAGAGCAGAAAAAAATTTGAAATGTCTACACTTATTTGTCGATATGCATACATTTGGTGTCTATATCTTGGGACTGATTTGGTACATGGCTTTAGAAGTCTTTAACAATAAGCATTACTGTTTTGAAGGATTGAGTGCATGTGTTCATTTATCATTGACACTTTAATCCATTCCATCATCAAGCCTCTCCAACAATACAACCCTCACAAAGTCCCCTTGATTCACAAAACCTTGCTGCAATTGAGTGGTGGAGATGTAGGATAGTTACAAGCCTATGGTGAAGCCTAGACTTGATGACTTTGAGAGAAATAACCCAATGTTTAAGAGAGTGAGTGAAACACTTCTCCAGTGAGGAATCTCCCAAGTCACCTACCTCCCTTGGTTAATTTGCAATAATCCTATTAGCATAGATTGTTTTGATTGGTGTCATTTTGATGAATCAACTTGAGACTCAATTTTATTCCATTATTTTGCCCGGAGTGCAAAAAGCAAGGAAAGGAGGGAGAGAGAAGAAAAAGGAGCTTACAGAGAGTTTTCTAGTTACAAGATTCTGCTTTTGGGATTATTTAGGTAAGTAAAATATCGTATTTTCATAAAACTTCCTTCATGAAAGTTAGTCTAAATATGTTTCTCTTTCTAATGGTACCAATATTATGTTTATAAGAGAATATTTTGGGAATTTCATTTTTGTACAGTTTATTTGTCTCTAACTATGAAATGGTAGATCTATTTTTATAACTATG
This sequence comes from Vachellia pachyceras, assembly GCA_025593235.1. Classification (NCBI taxonomy): domain Eukaryota; kingdom Viridiplantae; phylum Streptophyta; class Magnoliopsida; order Fabales; family Fabaceae; genus Vachellia; species Vachellia pachyceras. The sequence goes on along the minus strand of JANTPZ010122572.1, from coordinate 9,680 downwards.
ATATGTGATATTAGATTTATTTTTTAATACCTAGAATATTTATTACGAATTTAGTTATTTTTCTTAAATATATGATTTTTGATATTACTGTTTTGAATAAATAGTAATGATTAAATTGTTAAAATAATATTTAGCAAATTTATTACTATTTCTACTTCATGATTTGATACATATATTGTGTATATATGTATAGTTAAGTATATACACTTTTGTTAAAGAAACATATGTATATAATATATATGTATATCTTTATGAGTATATATATAATAAAAAGTATTTGAAATAAATAATAAGTTTGTTTAAATAAATTTTTTAAAGATATATAGAAAGTATTTAAATAAATTATTTAAATAAAAAGTGTTTATGGATATAAATTTATATGGGTTCATTTATGTATTAAAATTCATTTAAATCATTTTGGAAATATTATATGTATGCTTGATATTTTAATTAAATTAGTTTGTTTAATAAATTAAGGATTTATAATTTAAAAAACTATTATATGTTTAAAATCCTAAACTTTAAATTAGTTATTAAAACTAAAGTGTGAGAGTGTTAAATTGTGTAGATAAATTGTGAAAATTTATCGGTGTTGAGTACGAGGATCTCTATTGTGATAGTGATATATTTGCTTGGCGAGAGTTAACCACTTTCCTCTCTTTGTGCATGCTTGTAACATGTCTGTGAGTGATTTTTAATAATTGTGAAAAATGCTATTGATATTTGATCTGTATAATAAAAATTATGTTGTTAGTGAAATTGTCTCGTGGAATCTATTTTTATAAAGAAAAGGTAATTTATTTATTGATGGCATTATTTTATAATGCCTTGAGGATTTGTAAAATTGCTCATAATACATGACATATATATTATGATATAAGAGGGAGTGGTGGATATTGTTTGGATGGGAGGTTCTTTTAGAGGAAATAAGGGGGTGATTTTATTGTACAAAAAGAGGAAATAAGGTGGTAGGCTACCAGGTGTACACTGGTTAGACCTTTTGGCCCAATTATGTTTAACAGGGCATTAAACCCCCACTATTTTGTAAAGGGGGAACCCATGGTCCGTTCTTGTGCTCTGTCGATTTTGGCCGGTCCATATCACTTGATCGGAGAGCTTGAATTGTGTACTACCAGTTGCATGGGTAGTACTGGCCCATGGGTTCAGTCAGAGGAAATAAGGCTGGGGAGGAATAAGGAATATCATATAAATGAATCTTTGCATTGAATTTTATGCAATTATATGATGAGATAAGCATGAGATTATGATGTCATAATTGATAAATATTTATGTTGAATGCGTAACATCATGTTATATTATTTTAAAATGATTATCCCACTTGACACTTTATGGGCACTTACTGTATGCCCAATGAGATGGAACTATTGGTTATGGAGATGTATGTCTCACTCTATGGTTTAACATTTTTCAAGGAATAGTATTGGTGCTGGTATGTCGGGGAGAAATACAGAGGCTTAGATATCTTGATATATCTCTGTAAAGCATCCTTATTTATTTATGTGCTGATTGATGTATATTGCCATCTATAGGGCTCATTGTGCAAAACTCTGATTTAAAATATTCATCATTATAATTTTGAGGATTTATTACTACAAAGTGAGCTGATTTAATGTTTAAGCCTTTCTAGTTGATGATACTTTATTGTGGACCCACAAACTATTTATTAATATATGATGTTATCCGTTGGGATTGAAAAAGAAAATTTACATAGTCATGGTATTTTAACCGATTTGATTTGTCACATGTAAATCAACCATGACTAATATTATAATTTAGTCACTATTTGAGCTAAAGAAAGAGGACGTTACAATTGTGAAGTCCCACGTCGGTTGGGAAGGAGAACGAAGCATGCCTTATAAGAGTGTGGATACCTTCCCCTCGTGGACGCGTTTTCTAGATGGCTACGGCTGCACCCAGAGGAACAAAACCTTACTCTTGGCTACGGCTGCAAACAGGGACAATATCTGTGAGGGAGGGCGCTAGGCTGTTACAAGTGGTATCAGAGCTAGGCCTCCGGTCGATATGCCAGCGAGGACGCTAGGCTCCTATGGGGGTGGATTGTGAAGTCCCACATCGATTGGGAAGGAGAACGAAGCATGCCTTATAAGGGTGTGGATACCTTCCCCTCGTGGATGCGTTTTCTGGGTGGCTACGGCTGCACCCAGAGGAACAAAACCTTGCTCTTGGCTACGGCTGCAAACAGGGACAATATTTGCGAGGGAGGGCGCTGGGTTGTTAAAGAGTGTGGGAGAATTTGATAGATCCATATTTTGCATGAAGAATATTAACCTTTTAGCATGTTATTTGAGCTTTATTGGGTTAATTAAAGGATATTTGTGTTAAAAAGAGATTAAAGACAATTGTGGCCAATTTTGAGATATTTTACCACTCCTTAAGTCTCTATTCATGTGCATTTGTGTTAATATACAGGAATCTTAAAGGATCAAAGCCTCAAAATGCTCAAAATGCTCTATGTGCCATATGCTTCAACCAACAGAAATTTTGGCTGAAGCCAACGAGGATAAATTGCTCTCTGTGCCACATGCTTCAGCAACAAGTTTGTTGGTTGAAGCCAACAATGTCTGACGTCCGTACAGCTACAGTAAATCACGTGGGCAACCTACTGAAACAGAAAATGTAACCAATTTAGTTAGAATCCAACCAGAAACAGTGGAGAGGGATGCAATCTTTTACCCAATCCATCCTTTTATCCAAAGATCCATTGCTTTATCCAAGAGGCATTTTTCTTTATCCAAGGGAGTTCAATCTTCTGACACATTTTCTTCCATTTTCTCATTTTTTTCCATCCACACTTTACAAAACCCATTTTTTCTCCTGGAAGCATCAGAGCATCAACCATTTTTTTGAGAGGAATATTTTTGGCATTTTCCATTTTTTTACTCCAACTCTCATCACGTCAAAGATCTCTGTAGCTCTATCAATCCATCTCCTTGGAACCACCCTCAATCTTTGAACATCACACCCACAGCTTGACCGAAGATCCAGCCTCATAATCCATTCTAGGCTTTCATCTCCATTCTTCCACTCCCTCATTTTTCACCAACACGATTGATGCTCTCCACTCCTTTCCAGATCTGATTTTGTCACCTCATTTTTCAGTCTGACCTCAATTCTTCACCAGTTGATATCCTCTCACTGTCACTAATCTCGACTTGTTCCAGCTTGTGACTTCTCACAAATCCGTTCAGCTCACTCACTCATCTACCGTCTCTGCCAATTCCAGTCTCATTATTTTTGCTGTCATTTTTTTTTCATATCAGCATAACCTTGTAAAGAGGAGGCACTCATGGACCAGATCCAGTTTCTTTTCTGATCGTGCGATCTGATCTTCCATCCTCACGTCATGGCAGATCTTGGATTTTGGAACAACCTCGTCGCTGTTGCTATAAAAGCATCCATGTCTGGCTAATCTTTTTGCTGCCTAAGGAGATGTGATGAGCTAGAGCTCTCTTTTCCAGGGAGTGCACTCTCCCTCATTTAGTCATTCATTTTATACCAGTTTATGAATTTTGGATGTACTAAACAGATTTAAATGACTGATTCAGTTTTTATCTTCGCTAGTTCAAACTGCTATGATTGAGCCATATGCTCAGAGGATGAATTTCTTGTTATAGAGTAACTATTACTGCTGTCATTACCTTGATTGAGATTTTGATAGCTTAATAGTGAATGATTCATGAGTAATATTGATTGATATTACCTTTGGAAATGGCTGAGCCATGTGCGGCTAGTCTTTCTTCAGAATTAGCGCAAGAAAATCATTAACTAACATTCAACTAACTTCACATATTAAAAGGGGCGATGATAGCAGAGTCACAACTCCTTGAGAAGCATATTTGATATTATTTCATTTTCTTATTTGTATCTTTCAGTAGTTCACCTTGATTGATAAGAAAAAAAACAAAACAAACAATAGCTTAGACTATGACCTTAACTCATGATAGAATTACAGAATCACTTTCATCTCTTAAATTGTTGAATTGATTGCTAACTAATACTTAGAGACATTCAAGCTCCTTAGAGAATCGACCTTAGGTTGTGCCACTATTTGCATAAACTTGAGAATTAAATTTAGTCTTAAAACAACTAGAGATCAAATGGCCACTGAAACATGATCTGATCAAAGAGGACTGTCCAAAGGTTGGAAACCATGATGGATAGTGGCATTCCAGAGTTGATGGAGACTAAAAGTGATAGAGTCACACTCATGCACATTCCATCCTTCTAAGGCATGCACTATTCCTGCTACTCGACAAGCACTCATTGCTCTTCTTGGCAGCCAATTCTGTGATTACAAACATTTTTTAAGGACAAAAGGGGCAAAAATGTGTGGTACCTAGTGTTCAGTACTGAAGCGTTACTTTCAGTAAAAATGAGAAAATTACCTAAAAATCTCTTATTGCAAAATTTATTATCAAACATGTCCAAGGACATATGCAACTGCAATACGTGTAAATATTTTCTGTCTTGAACATGATTAAAGATATATTACATATAATTGAAGATATACCACCCATGCTGTAGATAGATTGTATCTAGGTTGTTAAACAAATTTTAGGTACCTTTAATTTGCGTAATAAATTTTACAATAGATAATTTTCAGCAGTTTTTCTTAAAAACATCTTAATTAGAATTTATGTTATCTCATGAAAACATTGTTACCTTTTTTGTTGTATTAGAACAATTCAAGTATATTGGTCAATATCAACATTTCACCCTCCGAATTCTACTTGAGAGTTATATTAAAAAAAATATCCTGGTGACTTAAACTATTGGTAAGTTGGGGTTGCCATTTAAAGTTAATAGTTTTAATAAAGCTATTTTAAACAATCAGCATGGGAACGAAATTAAAGGTTAAATGACTTTGCAGAGTACTAACCTCGCAGTAGTACATGTTTGTGATTGAAGGAGGAGCCACCATTGCAGGAGTATAGTGGTAGAAGCGATCTGTTCGCAGTTTTTTGGGTGGGAAGTGAGCAAATGGAATGAATACTGTTCCTTTTGGTGCTTTCATTTGTTCACCTTCGTCCCATCCATCTCCCATCAACCATATCTGCAAAATGTTATATCATCTTAAGTAAAAGTGAATTCTAAAATGACTCAATGATGAGAAGTTGAATTTCTTCACCTTGCACTCATTATAAGAAGCTGTTGAAAGTGCAAAGCTTTCTTTATTAGGCTCTGTGTTGAAGAGTCCCAGATGAAGCTTCAATAACTCATCTTCATATAATGTCGTCACCTGCTATAACCAAATTTCATGCTTTTGATAACTAACTTAATCCTACTAGTTTCATAAAGTTTATTAGGTTTTGTATTGTTCCACTATCCACTGAAGTTTAAAATTTAAAAAGTTGTCCCTCTGTGTGTTTGTGTTAGCTTACCTGAACATTTTCTTTACACAAAGCTTTGGCTATTGCAAAAGAAACTTTATCAAAGTTCCCTCGTAGAAGAACCTTATGTGTCCCTTTGGGAATGCTCTTCACAACAATAGCAGCAGCTAAGCTGCCTCCATCCACAATCTTCACCTTTAGTTTTGGAAACTTGTGAATATATAATTGGCCATAAGCATTCAGCTCTTCTTGCTGCATATAATCATACCACACGTTTAAATATTTCAAAAAAAAAATTAAAGAAAAATGGAAATTATATGATGAACTAACCTTATTCAGAAGCCCTAGACTGAGCACTTTAACCCCAGATGAGTCAGCCTCAAGAATTGCCTCTTCAATTATCCTGTTCAATTTTCTTCTGTTCCTGTTTGAGAGATACTGAATAAAACAGAAGGAGAAGAACATCTCAATGCTAGAATGGGGTATACCCAAGTTTCATCAACTAATTAAATGTTTTGTAAAAACACAAGTTCTTTTACCTGTTTTGTAAATCTTGGTACCATCCAGGTTTGCAAATTGAGCTTTTCATCAAAAGTGTTCCTTTCCGAGACAAAGGTACGACCATACATCCAAGCCATTATCTTAAAAACAAATGTGAAGGGGCACATCAAAGCAAGATACCATTTCCAGGTCTGAGGTTTTGAGGCTAAAGAAGCAAACCCTAATGGAAGATGATAGATAGAGTCCAACGTTGTTAGGTGGGTCAAGTGGACCACATCTGGCAAGTCCTTTGGCCTCTTCATTGATGTTTCATAAGTATCATCTGAGGATTCATCCACTGTATTATAAATGTAGTCATATATTGGCATGAACAGACAATAATTTGTCCTGAATTTCGTGTGATGCAGTGAGTGAAACCTGTGTATAATTGGCCACCAATCTTCAGCTTGTTATCATAATTTTCTATGAGATGGCAAAATTAAATGACATAATATCTATTTCATCCCATAAATTTAGTTAGTTCAATGAGAAAGTTTGCAACCTACTCATGATTTTATTTATAAATATCTTTCAACATGTTTTAATGGATCCAATAAAATGCTTAAATCTCATTAACATTTTAATTTTAATAAATTTTCAACTGTTTTTTGTGACAAACTTTCAATTTACCCTTATCTGATATACGCTATACCTCAAAAAGTACAAGGTCTACACATTAGTGAATAGAATGTAAAATTGTATATTCATATGAAAAAATATAATGATGTGATTTATAAAAAAAAAAGGCTTATCTCAACCTTATAAATAAGACTAGAGTTAGAAAAGTATTTCACTCTAATTTTGCATATTCTGCAAATCATACTTACCTCTGCACTTTCTATTGAAGTTCACAGAAGTATATGTGTTACAATGGATGATTGATTGTGTGGTTGTTTATCCTAATTCATACGATTCTTACAATGGATGACCTTTATTTTTATATTTACGTAAAATAATAAAAAAAATAAAGAAACACTCACGAGGGTGTGTAGCAGAGATACTTGAACAAGGGAAAGATAGAGAAGAGGCTCTCAGGGAAGAACTCAAAGTTGCAATGACCCAAGTTGTTCATGAAATCAATGTAAAATATGTAACCGAATAAGGAGGCTATAGAGATAGTTCTTCTGAACATTGTTGCAGATATTGGGATAAAGAATAACACGAAATATACTACCAGTTCAGCAAACGGATGAATCACAGCTGTAAAAAGAATAAAAAATACAGAAAAATATTTCAGATATATGCACATCATATAAGGTAAAACTTACCCAAAAACATACTACTTCATCAGCGGTAAAAAGAATAAAAAACACAGAAAAATTTTCAGATACACACACACACATATAAGCTGTAATTGATTAATTATGGGAGATTGAAAATGCTAAATGGGTTACTTAATTATAGCATCTATTACATGATCTTCTTTAAAATACTTATGTGGATAATTATATTATATATCTGTTTATAAGTAAGATAAATTAGTATGGAGAAAAATAATAAATATAAATACTTTATAGCAACTTATTTAATGGACTTCATTGATCTCTTTAAATTATTTTTTTGGGTGAAAATTGATCTCTTTAAATTAGTTAATAGGGTCTTATATTACAGGTCAAAGATAGTATTTATAAGTAATCAACTGTGTGATTTACCTTAGACTTCCTAAAAAGCACGGACCTAGGCTAAAGTATAACATTAAGATTTGGAAAATAAAGAGAAAAGTAATCAGTGGGTTCTTATAGTTTAGTTTTAATTGTAATTTAACTTCTACACTTTAAGCCAATGCAAGTTCCTATAATTTTGATTTAGTTTGAACTTAGTTTTCAAATTTGGACTAAATGCAAACTCGGTCTTTATAGTTTTAATCATTTTTAAGATGGTGATCCCTTAGTTTAAACAAATAACTTAATCTTTATAATTTTATTTTCTAAAATTTAGAAACTAACAATTTAAATGGTGAAGATGACAGGGATTGAGTTACACCAAATTAAAATTCAGAAATTGAATTTTAATTGATTGAAAACCCTAGAGGTTGGGCTGTAATCAGGTCTAAACTATAAACCCCTGGGGCCCAAATTATTTATTTCCCCTAAACTAAAATATCACCCACTTCTTTTTTGTCACATGGAGAAAAAGGATAAGTACATACAAGCATGCAAATGATAGAAGTTAAAAGTAGTTTAATAAATGATGGAACATATATATATGAATGGATAGTTTGAGAAAGAAAAATCTCTTACAAGTTATAGGCTGTGTGACAATTGAAGAGTGATGGTGAGAATGATAGCGAGAATAGAGGAAATGATGATGAAGAGCTCTGTGAAGCCAATAATAAAGGAACTCCACTGGACCAACATGTAACAATATTGTGATGACCACGCCATCTGTTCTCCAATAGGGAAGGTGATGAGCAAGCTCAGGAAATGTAATGTATGATAAGTACATCAAGATTCCATTCAGCAAAATCTGGTCATCCCTGCAATATTCAACATTCAAATAGCCGTCATTATGATCTATTTAGACTCTTAAAATATGTTATAAAAATATTATATAAAATAAAATAATCTCTCCCTTTTGTATTTCTTTTAGAAAATTCATAAAATACAACAACATATTCCCCCTCCAAAATATAAATAACTTTCAGTTGAATGGAATCAGCTAAAGAAGAAAGAGTGGTTAATTCATTAAATCTGTCTTACATTTAAAATATTTTCCCGATGTTGTCTTTATTCAAAATCCGCCTCATCCCTTTCTTGATCTCTCTCAATATCTAATGTGTGCTACCAATAAATAGATTGGAAATGGAAAGCATGTGCGGCATGGGATGACAAGTGGTTTGATGAAGAGATAGAGGAGGGGTTGGCTGCATACTTAGCATGGAAAGCTAATCAAATATTAACCATTTAGATTAGGTTAGATGGTCCAGATCTATATTTCTTTAAGAAATCTTTTAATGGGTGTAGAATGTAAAATAAAGATAATTTTTGAACTATTATTTTTTTGTAAAATGATGATTTTTTATCTATAAATCATCATTTTTTTTAAAAAAATTAAATTTGGACCTTCGTAGAACGAACGTTTCATATTTTATGAGCTCTCACTCCTAACCACTACTTAGCGGGGAAACTGGTTCTTGCAGATATAGTGCCCTCAAAAGAGATGATTTTAATGGCCAAATTAAAGTAACAGTAAATTTTCTGTTGCTAAAAAGTATAATTATTCAAAAGGATTTGATGGACTAACCCGGACAGGTTATGGTGAGCAAATTTGCTGTTGCTAACCTGTATAATTATTAAAGAGAAGTAAATCTTGAGTCCATCTCCTCTCTCCCCTTTGTGAAGTCTAATATTTGATGTTAATTTGTATATTGGTTCTCATGACTTATTATCTTATTCCAGAATATATGTTATAATTAATTTATTCAGCTTTCTTAATTTGCTCAAAAAAGTCAACCAACTCTAATATTAAGAAGCAGAATTATTAATGCTAAAGGTTGCTCTTGGTATTAGCCGAAGAAGATAGAGTATGAAAAAGGAGTTGAATATAAACTCACCAGTTACTTTCTCTGTCAACTTGATCGAATTCAAGGCCTCTGTGAACGATTCGGTTTGTGCCTTTAGCAGTTAGATAACGAGACACAGAGATCCAAATCTGACTGTGTACAAGTCTCACCAAAAGAAATGGGAATATCAAATGGTAAAAAGGGTGTCGCTCGCTCCACGTAAGAGAATAGAGGCTATGGCCAACCCACGGCACCAATATCATATA
>JANTPZ010122571.1:0-10087 GCA_025593235.1 Vachellia pachyceras | reverse complement strand
TTCAAAGATATTCTAGATCTAATCTTGAAATTCAAATTTCAAAAGATATTCAAGATCCAATCTTGAATTTCGAAATTCAATATTCAAAATGTTAAATTCGAATTTTGCAATCTTAACTTGGATTAAATTGATCTGATCAAATCATATCCATTTAATTAATCCAAATAATGAGCCAACAGATTTAATTTATCCTCATAAATTAAATTGACGTTAGTTGTTTAATTTTTCAAATAAATTAAACTAACACACACAAATATTATTTATATAATATTGTGCAATTTCGAATTTCAACATATATACACATATATTTAAATTCGAATAAACCCTAGAAATAAAGCTTATGTTAGGCTGTTCTTGCGTGCGACCCTGTAGACCCATATAAAGTTGGCATTGGCCTAAACTCAACATTAGCCCACAAGTCACAAGCGGTCTCTAGCAAGACATTACGACTACCCATATTACATGGGATCGTTAACACGATGCAACCTTTTACGCAACCACATCACGTCCCTTTTGTCACGCGATATTTCGGTCAAGGATGAGGCATGGATGACGTCATCCTCCTATTCCCGACCATTACTTTCTTGATCCCTAAGTAGTCTGATTAAAGAAACAAAACTCCTTTTAGTTACAGTATGGCCATGCATTTCTCAGACTCACTCATCGAGGGGCCTAGTAATATCTCTCAAATAATGTGAGAGACAAATCCCATCTTGATCACTCACATTCCTCCACATGAAAACCCCTAAGCCCGATCACAGCCTTTATCATCACCCGGTCAAAGATGACTTTTGACTAGGTCAAAACTTAGCGACTCTCATGTAGGAATCTATGATGATCTCAGGTCGAAAGGCATTGTGACGTGATTACATATGAGATAAGCTAATGACTTGATCCATGTAGCTTTCTCATAGCGGGTCGGTCCAGCACCTTGCACTCTTACAAATGCCTATGACTTTGACTTGTATCTCCATACCTCATCAAAGTCATACTGGTCTTACTTTATCTTTATTCCCACATAGATAACTGACCAGGGATATTTAGGACAATATTCATAGTTTACCTATGGATGCAATTATCATAATAAACACGCAAAGTTTATGATAATTAAATGGAAAAAATTCATAAAATAAATAATGTGCGAAGTACAATGATTGGCCCTAGGGCACAATTTCCAACATCAAATTCTCCAATCATAATTGTTAGAATAGGATTTAACCAAGAGGGGGTGAATTGGTCAGATTAAAAATTTTATAACTTAAATCAAAATAAGAATAAAGTCACCGAAAGAGTAAAAGGAAGATGAACACGGGGATTTATCCTGGTTCGGTCCCTCTGACCTACGTCCAGTCCTCAGAGTACCTCTGAGCTTTATAATCCACTAATTACTAACAAATCAAGCTCACCAGCCTTTATAATGGAGATTCACACTCCCCCTTACAATACGCAATGAAACAGAGTCCACATTCTCTGTTTTCTGACCAAATTTCAGCCCAACAAATTCAATGTCCCAACCTTGAATATCTCACAGATTTATGAAAGAATTGAATGATACAAACTCTCTTGAAGAGTGAATAAAGAACAGTGAATCTCAGAAGAAATATTCAATGTGGTGACAGAAGGTTGTTGTCACAGTAATGGCGTATATTAAATTCAATAGCAGTTGTCATCTTCTATCTTTAAAGCTTCCTCTATTTATAGAGGAGTAACCAGCATATATCCATTACTCAGATTTGAATATCCGTTAGAGAGAAGCTTGTGTCCGTTACTCTCATCGCTGTGGTTGTTGAACACCATAAATGCTCCATTAATGCTGAGGTTCAACGGTCGCGTTGAAGTCATTATTGCTCGTCTTTATTCCTCGGACTGCCTAACCTGTTTAATGAATGTTCTGCAAGGCATTTATCAAGGTAGGAAACGTTTAAAAAGTATAGACATGAAATAGGAAAATTTTGGAGAACGATAGGCTTAGCTATCATAGCATAAATGTGTAAGAGAAAGCAGCACTCGAGTTTCCCTTTGCAATACTCAAGTGTTCGACGGTGAAACCAGTGTAAATTTGAAATTATGAAACTTTGTAGAACAATACTTGAGTGTTTAGAGTCAATGCTTGAGTGTTCACAACACTTTTTGAAATTACTTGAGTATTTGCTGAGAGTATTGCAGAAGTTTTTGAATTTCAGTGCAAGTACTCAAGTGTTGAAATCATTGCACTCGAGTGTTAAGAATACTTTAAGTTGCTACTCGAGTGTTCAGAGGAAATTTGAAAGTGAAACATTTGAAATCTCTTAATACTCGAGTGTTGGAACCATAATTCTTAAGTGTTTTAATGTAAGTGTTGTGTTTTGAGATAAAGGAATTCGATACTTGAGTATTCAGAAGTTAATACTCGAGTGTTGACAACACTTCCATTAAATACTCAAGTGTTCGCTTTTGTTAAGAAGAAAGTTCAATACTCAAGTGTTGTAAAATGAATACTCGAGTGTTCATAATACTTTCAACCAAGAACTCGAGTGTTGTGCTTGAAGTGTTGACTTACATTTGAAAACTTTACCCGATACTCGAGTGTTAAAAAAACTAGAACTCGAGTGTTGGCAACACTTCCTCCACAACACGAGTGTTGTGCTTCAAGTTCAAGTATTTGGACTCAATACTCAATTGTTGCAATACTTTCATTCGTAACTCAAGTATTCTGCTTCAAGTGTTGAGTATTCTTTTGAAAACAAAACCCAATACTCAAGTATTGCAACACAATACTCGAGTGTTGTCAATACTTCAACACAATACTTAAGTTTCATACAAAAGTATTTTGATTTTAACACCATTACTCAAGTGTTTCAAAACATCACTCGAGTGTTTGCAACACTTCTTAATACTTGAATTTTCACTTAAAGTGTTGAATCTTAGAAACATTTTAACTCACAATACTCGAGTATTAAAGTTCAGAACTCGAGTATTATCAACACTCTCAACAAAAACTTAAGTGTTGTCTGAAAGTATTGATTTTTAAGTTATGAAAAACCTTGATACTCGATTATTAAAGCCCAGTACTCGAGTATTCCCAATACTTTCATACAAACTTGATGACTTGTTCACAGAACTCGAGTGTTTTACTAAGAACACTTAATCATCAACAATTTAAGCTTTATAATTTCTGAAATTATTTTGTTATCGTCAAAATAAGGTTTCAACAATAATGGTCAAGTGCCTTTCTTTATTAAAAAAATTATCATACAATTTTAAAACAATATCTCCAATTGTGATTATCACTTCAAATGGTCAACTACAAATAGAGTTTGTAATATGGGTTGGGTCTGCAGATCCAGTGGTCTATATTTTATTTTTATCAACCATTGTCTTATCATGGATTGCCTAGACATGATCTAATGGTCTATATTTTATTTTTATTTTCATTTTCATTTCTTAAAAATAATTATTGTGCTAGTTATAGAATCTAAAATAAAGATAACATTTTAACTATATTTTCTTAAAAAGTTTTCACATTTCAAAATTGTCATTTGAAAAAAATTAAAATCAGATCAGATTTTGACGTTTAAGATCCGATACTCATTACTATTGATAAGCAGCCAATGTGAATTCGGATGTGTATTAGATAAAGTTTAGTGAGCTGGGTGCAGCTCCTCGAGAATATAATACGTCTCAAATTTCCAAGGGTTGCTATCTTTAATTTCTTTGACCAGGATTACATTACCCAAATAAATATTCATAGAATTGATTGTGAATTTGAAGCCTACGACCAAGTCAAGCACGTCATCCACCTATAGACAAGCGATAGAAAGATGTAATATTACATCCAATCAAAATACGACTACTTTATAATGTCTACTTTTGAGTAGACCATGACTTTGAGGTCTACTTTTTGAGCTATATATTTGTGAAAAAGAAAAAGAAATAATGTGATGATGAGAATGAAAATTTGGTCCAAGATATGAAATTATATTTTATAAAACGACAAAAGTTTCTAACGTATTTTCCAGGGAAAACAGACACAGCTCAAAGGTAAATCCAACTATGTTTTCTCTAATATTACATTCGATTCTTAACATAAAATTCAGTTAATTTAGTTGAAGTATTAAAGAAGTTAAATAAAAAATAAGTTGTACTTATCCCTTCTTTTAAGTGTTCCTGCTAAAAGTTTTACAGATAGCGCTTCCCGAATGGGCAATAGACTACGTAGATGGAAAGTTTTGCAAAAAGTCTTCACACTTTAATTGATGCAATGAAGATGGAGATGTGGTCACTCTCACTACTAACGTACATTTTGGGGTAACTTTATGACAATGAAAATGTGGTCCTTGATGTCATCACATTAAGCCCTGATAGTTCTATTTAAATAAACATTGTTTGACCACTAAAAATGCATTAATAAGAGAAAAATATATAACAAATCTTTTAATATATTCTTGACACTTACTACGAAACGTACAATTATTTTTTTTACATTTGTTATAAAATCAAGGGGTTGCTTTATGGCATTTACCAACAAACATGATTTGCAATTTACCATGTGAGAACCATCTTGTCTTAACTAATGTTGACGTACTTTTATCACACTATCCCAAACAAGCCTTTAATCGATTTCATGACCCCCGATGCAAATTATAACTTTGGTTTTCTTTTCAGATTGCACTAAAGCAAGTTATTGGGGAAGATTGACCAATTTAAACTATACATCCCATGATAGAGTAGAGGAGAACTGCATTTGTGTAGTATGTAGCTGGTTCAGCAGAAGGATTGGTGGTGTTGGCAAGCAAGATATTTTGGATTAATTGTATGGCCAAAAGGCAAGAGGGTGGTGTTCGAAAAATGATAGAAGGGTTTATGTAATTTTATGTTTCAACACTTGTTGAACAATTGTAAAATGAAACTACATGAAAATCAATATTTTTTAAAAATAATATCGGTATTGACTAGATTAGTTTCAAATAAAAATAATGCTCTTTAAATAATGACAATAGAAACCAATTGATTCAAATTTATATCTCACTAAAAAAAAGATTTTAGCGACTAAAATTCCATCGATGATATGTTTAGTTATGGAACCAAATTAGCAATGGAAATTTTTGTATCACTAAATTCACCGTTGCCAATTGATCCTAGTGATGGAATTTTGAATTCCGTCACTAATTGTTGATGGATTAGTAGTGATGGAAAATTCCGTTCTCTCACTAATCCATCACACAATTGGAACACTCTATCCCCAAAATTAGCAGAAAATTTTGGCAACTAATCAATTACTATTTATTTTCATTTTTAAAACTAGAGTTAACCCTGTACAATGCACGTGATGTGGGAGATGATATCATATGTGATATTGAAGTGGGTTTTATAAGTTGTTCAAAATAAATTAGAAGAGTATTAAATATCTTTATCAAAATTATATCTTGTACAGATGTTTGAGTTATCCTTTTTTTTAAAAAAAAAAATCCCCACTCATACTCTAAGAAAATTCATATTATTTTAAGATATAACATAAGAGTTTTCTTAATTTTGTAGGAGCGATTTCTTCCCAATCCTTAACCCATTCTTATCAAGAACGATTTTGAGTATAACATTACCATAAATACTTTCTCCTTCATAGCATTTTGGTGTTTTCTTCAGCTGGTTACCCTAATTAGATAAAAATATTTTGCGACGGAATTAGGACAGAAATTCTGTCACTAATCCGTTGCAAAATATTTTGTGATATAAATTAGTGATGGATTAGCGTTAAAGAATGAAAAAGTTCTCTATCTAATTTTAGCGACAGTTTATGACAAATTCATGTTTTTTGTTGTGCCTATTTGGTTGGTTACCAAATACACAAGATATCATAGATATGATGACAAAAACAACTTCATCAAGTAAAAAAAAATGATTGCCTGTTTTGTTACATTTATTAATTAGTTATCGTTAAGAAAATATTTTCAGATTTAATCATAATATATAACTACTATTCACAATCCCAACAAATGGGATTTACATTTTGTGCTCATAAACCAATGCCTTAAATAAAGTTAATGCCAGTTTGGTACGCGGAATTGATTTTGATGGAACTGGAAGTGGAAATGGAAGTGGAAGTGAGATTAAAAGTTTGTTTGGTATGCTGGAAGAAGTTGGGTATTATTTTAATTTAATATTTATATTTATAATGTAAAAAGACTAAAATATCCTTCTAAACAAATAATCATAAAAAAAGACAGGAGATCTCACCCCTCGACTTTTTGGTGTGGCCGTCTTGGCTTCAGATGCTGCCCCCTCCGCCGCCCCTCCAATGCTCTGCTATATGCTCCGAAAAAACCAGCACCAGCACCAGTGACGCGCCGGGGGGAGTTTGGCCTCTTGGATTCCTCTGGAGATCTCACCACCAGCACCATCGATCCATGCACAGTCGCTGTTGGCCACCATCGGTCCAGTCACCAGCACATTCACCGTCAGCCCTGCTTATAGATCCGAAGCCACGCTCATCGATCAAATCTGAAGCCTTCAACCACATCAACATCTTAAAAGCTTTCAACCACGCTCATCGATCTCAGATCTGAAGCTTTCAACCACGCTCATCGTTATGGGGAAGGGAAGGATGGAGGAGGAGATGGTGGCTTGGTGGTCGCCGTCACAAGCTAAGACAGAGGTCATCACCGACGTAGAGGGTAAAAATGGCAATGGAGGAGGGAAATAGGATTGGAATTCGGTTCCATGGCTAGGAGGCTGGAACCAAGTTCCAACCTTTTTGCTGGAACTGGGTTCCATTGGGAACCCAGTTCCAATGCACCAAAGGCGCTCACACAGGGAATCCGTTTCCACTTCCAGTTCTCAGGCGCCAGTTCTAGCGTACCAAACGGAGTGTTAGTGACCTGGGTGCAGCTCTTGGAGAGCAGGATACGTCTCAAATTTCAAAGGGTTGTTATCTTTAATTTCTTTGGACCAAGATGGCATTACCAAAATAAAATATTCATAGAATAAGTCACACTCAAATAAAATATTCATAGACTTGAGTGTGGCTTGTAAGTCTACTACCAAGTCAAGCACGTCATACATCTACAAACAAGCGATAGAAAGATGTAATATTACATCCAATCAAAATAAGACTACTTTTGAAGTGTAGTTTGAGGTCTAGTTTTGAGTACGCCATGACTTTAAGGTCTACTTTTGAGCTATATGTTTGTCAAAATGAAAAAAAATATGGTGAAGAAAATGAAAAATATATAGTGCAAGATTTTGTACCTCTAAAAAGTATATAGTGTAAGACAATCTTTTGATAAAAGATGAGTATTTTTACACCTTAATCCTTGATTTCAATGCAAATAAATTATATCCAAGCATTTTATAGGTTCTAGAATTCTATATCCAGCAAACTTTAAATGTCCAATACCCTCAATTATTTTTTCACGAGCATCTGATATCCTAACTATTGTATGGTGTATTTAGCACTCTAAATTATTTTTTCAAGAACATGCAACACCTTAAAGTATTTGTTTTACATTCATCACCCTGAAGTATTTTTTAGATACACCTAGTACTCAAAAGCATTTTAGGTCTATCTAGCACCACGGTGCAAGAATAATTTATGGTGCTTCAAGTGAAAAATTTTAAGGGATGAAGCTTCTCCTCATGAACATACATTTTGGGTTATTTTATGACTTGACCATAAATAAAATAATGCAACCAAAAATTATCTTAGAATTATATGTGTCAACAAATATAATTCATTCAACACGCTAAATTATTATTTTTAGTTGAATTTCTTATAATCTTATCACAAAAGATGTCCTTTTGCAACTCCACTATTTGTTAGTTTGACTTGATTTGGAATTGGAGAAATATAAAATGACGTGTGTGTTAATTGCTCAATGCACAAGACTTGCTTGAATATTTTACAAGTCTAATATGCTAGACATGGCAAAACCTTCTTCCTTTGTTTTCCTCCTCTTACTTAATTACTTCATGGCCTCCCTTGTTTGGACTGATACAAACATCAGTACAGACAAATATGCACTTCTTGCCTTCAAATCCGTTGTTACTACTGAAAATTTCTTAGCTAATTGGTCTGTCTCTTCTTCTCCGTGCAATTGGATTGGTATCTCATGCAATACTCATCATGGGAGAGTCCAATCCTTGAATCTTGTTGGCATGGAAATTAAGGGCACCATATCTGCACATCTAGGCAATCTCTCATTTCTTGTTGAACTTGATCTTAGTGTGAACAATTTTTATGGTCAGATACCAGAAGAGTTATTTCAATTGCGTAGATTAAAACTATTCAACTTGAGCTACAATAACTTTCATGGGCAGGTTTCAACAGGGATAGGAGGTTTATATTCACTTGAGCAACTAAATCTTCAAAATAATAGTCTTCATGGATTTATTCCACTATCTCTATTTAACATGTCAAGTTGGAGATCTTAGATTGGAATTGTAATTTCATTGAAGGGACTATTCCATTAGAGGTGGGAAAGCTTAAGCGACTGAATATTTTACTACTTAGTGCCAACAAACTTTCAGGAATCATTCCTAGAACAATTTCTAACCTATCTTCATTGGAAATGCTGGGTTTGGCTTATAATAGCTTGTCAGGTATGTTTTGAATTATTTTCAACATTTAGATACCTTCATTTTAAACTTGTTAGGTTGGTTAGGAGTATCATATCTTGACGAATTGAAGTTTGACTTAACCTTTTAAATTTATATATTTTTGGTAATTTACGATTTTCATCTTAGGTTTTTCAAGCATTTTTATTCTTTTGAAAAGGAAAATAATCATTTGTGTTCCAGATTTTAAATGGTTTATATAGTCACACCGTGGGTCGGGGGGGGGGGGACTACAATAATATTAGTTGAAAGGGTTTAATCATACGTTATCTAACAATTCATCATATATCAATCTTTGAAATAATTGTTTACTATTCTGTCATAAAAATTTGAAGGGCTTTTTCAAATTGATTACGCATTACAACAAATATATCTGGAACATTTAATTTTGATTCAATAACATAAATTTCATCATTTATAAGTAATTATAATTGTTAAAAAAGTTTGGGGAGTTAACAAAAAAACCTTTTTTGGAGAGTCTCCCAACAAACATTTGTTTTGATCATCATCAATCCGTCCACCAATTTCTCAACTAACCATAACCAATTAATTTAATATACAGTTATAAGCCCATCCGAATTAAAAAGGGTTATATCTATCTTTTAAAAAATAATTATAGTTGTTGTTCTGTTTTGTCATTTATAATATATTTTTGTTATTCCTAAAAAATGTGCAAGTCTTATTACATGTGTTTTTTAAAATATAATTCATCTTATGTGCATAATAACTTGTGATATGTAATATTTTTTTTACTAATTAACATTACTTTCTTTCCCACCACATAATATTTGAAGGAAGCATCCCAAATGAGATTGGCGATCTTTCACAACTAAAAAAGTTGTATCTTGGAGTGAATCAACTTGAAGGTTCCATACCATCTTCATTATTTAACATTTCAATGCTACAAGACTTTGCTGTGGGAATAAATAATTTATCAAGTGGTCTCCCAACAAATGTGTGTTTTGGGCTTCCAAAACTTGAAATGTTTCATGTAAATGGAAATGATTTGTCCGGAGAAATACCATCCACTTGGCATCAATGCAAAGAATTAGTAGAATTACAATTGGGTGATAATAGATTCAACAAAGGAAACATACCAAGTGACATTGGAAATCTCACTAACCTCAAGAACCTATATCTTGCCAGCATTAACCTGCAAGGTAAGAGTTTTAACTATATGATTGTGTTAGCATGGTAATGCCTTTTTTAATCCCAAAATGAATGAACACTACTAGAAAATCATGTATTAGCGAGGAAAATTAGCGGCGACATTGATATTCCTCTCTAAATAGTCCAATTAGCGAGGAATTTAGCGACGACTTCTAAATTCCTCTCTAATGTCTAAATTAGCGAGAAAAATTAGTGACGACTTTGATGTTCCTTTCTAAATAATCTAATTAGCGAGGAATTTAGCGACGACTATTAAATTCCTCTCTAATTTTTTAAATTAGCGAGGAAAATTAGCGATGATTTGGATATTCCTCTCTAAAATGCCCAA
>JANTPZ010122570.1:0-11184 GCA_025593235.1 Vachellia pachyceras | reverse complement strand
GATCCTGTGAAAGGGATTTCTAGTACAAACATCTAAAAGACGTCATGCCCATGCGGTCACGGCAAAGCACCCAGTATGAAAGGAAGAAGAGAGAAGGATGAGGCCCACGTCTCGTAATCCACCAAGTGTGAGTGGGAGATGTTGGGATATGGGCCACCCTTGATGGATTAGGCCCAAGTCCATGGGCTAGGTCAAATGCGTAAACCTAAACACTAGTGGGAAGTTATAAGAGGGAAGTGGCTCCCCAAAGGCGGCACACATAACGCACGGAGAAAACAAGTCTTCTTCCTTGCCTTTTCTCTTTCAGAGAATCCTCTCATCTCCTCTCCTCTCGCCTTCGGTGCTTTTGCTGTGTCTTATATTCGGATCCGCACTTGTGATTCGAGTTCCGCGTGGGTATCTGCAGATTCGTAATTCGGCATCTCCAGGTACGCCCGAAATCCTTCAGGAGAGTTGTGTGGCACACCATCACATGCCATCCCATGTTACAATATAAAATGCATCTAGCATTTGCTTGTCTCAAGATCTCCAAGTTACATCAAATAGATGTAAAAAATGCATTCTTTAATGGACACATCATGGAAGAAGTTCATGTAAAACAACTTTTAGGATTTGAATATCCAGTTATGCCAAACCATGTCTATAAGTTGAAGAAAACATTAAACATTACTAGAGAAGGGGGCCCTTCGTCCCCTTCTCGTCTCTGTTAGGTCAAAAGGAACTCCATAGAATATCAATCTTGGCCTGCCCCTCTTCATGATCAAAGGTTGGTCTCGTCCTCCTCTCCTCTTTACACAATCAAGTCAGTGGTTTCACTTTGATTAATTTTTGATTTGTTATGTGAGATTATTATTCTTGTTTTTTCATACTAGGTTATATATGCTAGTCAATAGGTTTAAAATAAAGGTTTGAACCTTGTATTTGAAGTTGAAAATTCTTTGAAACTGATTAATGTTTGATTCAAATGCTTCTAAATGCTAAACAACTATTTTAGATTATTAACTCATGCTTGGATACATTAAAATGATCATTTAAGCATTGTTTTTTTAGTATAGTAATTTCCATATTAAAATGGATTGT
Source organism: Vachellia pachyceras (assembly GCA_025593235.1). Classification (NCBI taxonomy): domain Eukaryota; kingdom Viridiplantae; phylum Streptophyta; class Magnoliopsida; order Fabales; family Fabaceae; genus Vachellia; species Vachellia pachyceras. Next base: position 10,104 of record JANTPZ010122570.1, on the reverse strand, counting down.
TGTTAGAAAATCTTCAAGGGGCTAGAGTCTGTTTACGATAATGAAATAGTACGATTTAGGTGTTGATGGTGGAGAATGACGTGCTAATTTTGGATTGTTGGATTCAATTGTTGGTGAAATTTGTAGTATCTTATTTTTACAAGGAAACACTGCCGAAATGTTTTAAAATTGGGTTTGGGATTAAAAAGTAGAAAAAATTGGTATTTATATTTTCTTGATTGGTTAATATGTTGGATTGAATTGTTAAAATAGTTTTCTTGAATGGTTAATTAGTTTGTTTGAACTGAGTTGAATTGTAGTGTAGTTGAAATTTTAGGATATGCATTTTTGGGATAATTCGCTGGGTTGGTTAATCCCAAATTGCTGCCTTGAATGGTAGGATAAGTGGTATTATCTAAGTTGGTCCTAGTGAGATTTGCATCTTTTTTTAATGTATTGCTGGGTTCGCAACTCTTGCCAGCACCTCCGCCTAGATATGAAACTGATCTTACCAGAATAACCAGAAATAAGAAAAGTGGTTGCTCTCTACCAAGCCCTTGGTCTCACCGCCTCCAACAAAGACATCGCATTCACCCTCGCTTGTGGAATATGCTTTTGGTTAAGAGGTGACAGTAACTGTTCCATGAAGAAGACCCACCCAGTTAAAGGATCAAGTCATAATTGAACCATAGAGTTTGGATGTATGCTCTATTGAGGGTTAAAGAAATAGAGTTGCACCTTCACTAACAGTTAAAACTCTTAGCCTATTGGTAAGCGCTTAATCTAATAATTGGTATCAGAGCCAAGATCATGGGTTCGATCCCCAACTGGACAATTGCTAAGGGGGAGATTGTTGGCTAAGGTGTGACAGCAATTATCCAATGACGGAGGTCCAGTTGAGGGGTCAAGTTATAGTCGAACCATGATGCTTGGACATCTACTCTACCGAGGGTTAAGGAAATAGAGTTGTACTTTGAGAAACAGCTATAGCTTTTGACCTAATAGTAAGAGCTCGATCCTAAAAGAAGCCTTTATTGCTGGTGCAAGATGCTATCATCTACGGCGGATCCACATGTAACCCAGTGGGTTCAACTGCACCCCCTGACTTCCAGAAAATTAAGTATATATTAGTACTATGTGATTTATTTTGCACTCACTTATTTGCTAATTTTAAACCCAATAAATTATTGCTCAAATTCTTTTTAAAATATATTAAGAATAAGTTTCAGTTATCTTGGACCAATTAAATTTCACCCAAAATCTTCTTAAAATATGTAAAGAATAAGCCCAATTTAAAATTGCATTGTCATTTTTCTAAAAAGAATAGTTTACACCTCTGAATCAGGGTCATGAGTCCACCAATGGCTATCATCACCATCACCGTCATTGTTGAAGAAAATCGAGAGGTGAAAGGGAGGAAGAGAGAAAGAGACAAGGGAAGGAAGGGTAGTTTAGGAAATTAAAAAACTGGATTTTTTATTTTTTAGTAATGTGGGTCCGCTATAAAACTAACAGATATTTAGCTTGTTAACGGGATGTTACTTTTGCCCTCTTTTTTAAATTTTTATAGTAATTAAAAATAAATTAAAGTGAGATTTATTGTAAGGTCCCAAAAAAGAAAAGTTATTTATGAAAAGGTCCCAATAGTTGTCAATGACAGCTTCTCCACTTGTCAATAGTGCTCCTTGACTTGTCATTAACAACCTCTTGGGACATTTTCATAAATAACTTCCTTTCTTAGGTATAAATCTCCCTAAATTAAATTAAATGTTTTTGAATGTTTACAATTTAGGATATTTAGCTTGTTAACGGGAAATTTAAAAATTGTAATTATCTAGAAGGATAAAAAATAAAAATACTATATTGCCCTAACAAATACTAGGGAAAATGACACACAGGTCCCAAGAAAGGAAATTAACCACAAAATAGTCCCAAAGATTCAAAAAATTATCATGAGGTCCCAGGAGTAACTATTGAGGTTGTTAATGAAAGCTGCTGAGGTTGTTAATGACAACCTCAACAGTTACTTATGGGACCTTATGATAATTTTTTGAATCTTTGGGACCTTTCATTCATTAATTCTCCTATTTGGGACTTAATTGTAAATTTCCCCAAATACTATCCCTCCTACATTCTCTCTCACATTATATTTTTAAAATTAATAAAAATTTCAAATTTTATTAAATTAAACAAAGTTTTTCTCTATTTTAACGAGTTGCATGGATATATATATGGAAAAATTACACTTTGTTCAGTTTTTTAAAATAATATTTTTAAAAATTAAAACATAATTTAATGAAAAATAAAAAAAATCGTATAATTTTAATAAAATTAAATATCTTTTCACAGTTTAAATAAGAAGTTATATAAGTCTCATAGAAAAACTATATAATTCTAGAAAGTAAACATAAAATTTTCACAGTTTAAAATAATTCAAAAAAATTATTTGATTTATTCTTATTTTATAAGAAATTTATATAAATTAAAAAATGCATGTAATGTTAATAAAATTAAAAATTTTAGATGGCCTATATAAAGTTATGAAACGAATCTAGTTTTTTTATTTATATGAAAAGATTTTAATTGCTACCAATGTTGATAATTTAAATCAAAAAATTTGGTGTTATATTGATTAATTAAATGATATATCGATTATATGAATATGGAACTTGGTGAAAAAATAAAAATTAACAAAAATACACATGACCATGGGTAATTTTAGATTAAATTTAATTATTTTTTAATTTTATATGTAGTATATAATGTAAAAGGTTAGTTACACGTAATTTAGTAATTTTGGATTTATATTTGAGGTGTGATCATTTTAAGTAATTACAACTTTTGTTGTCATTTATAATAAATATTATTTTCTCTTGATCCTTTATTTTAATTTTCCCTTAAATTTATGTCTACATTGTATTGTTGTGTGTATGTTGTTTTCTTTTCTATCAAGGTTGTTATTTTTGAAACTTAACTAAGTTATGGTGGGTGTTATATATTAGAAATAAGAACTTATACTTAATGCATCGAGATTTTAGACTAGCCATGGCCCCATCAACATTTTAGTTGCATGGCCAGTTAGGACCTTAATCTCTAAGCATTAAAACCATTCCTTTAATCACCCATAATTCTAACAGATCATGGTCAGATTCTTTTGATGTATAAGAGATAAGTGCATAGCGTACTTGAATCTCCAGAGATAAACGTAAGATATTATTAATTCATGTTACAAGAGAATGGAGAGATTTTAGAGAGAATTCATGATGACAAACACTGAACATTTATTATTGCAAGATTGTTCTCCTCTACTCTTACAACCCTTCTTTATGTGGACAAAGAACTCAAGATCCTTGACGGGAAAGGGGTGTCAGCTGCGCATTGCCCCTCAATTTTAAGGCGTTTCTCAAATGTATTTGCCGTGTTTCTTCAAGTGTGTGGGAAGGCCTTTAATTATTTCCTGAAAATCAAAAAAGAAGCTAGAACTCAGGATTGATAAAGAAACTTGTTGAGAGAACTGAAACTCTCTCCCTAATACATGCATTTTCGTCTGAAAAAGGTAACCAGAATCTAGTATTTCGTTTCTCAAATCAAGTAACAAAATATCTTAAGTCATAAAGAATGGACCTGAGTGGTTCCATGTGGCAAACAACAGAATACAGCATCCACATCAGAAAAGTTTGTATCCTTAACTGCAATCAAATCTGGCAAATTCTGCATATAAATAAGCCAGAGTTTGTATTTCATGTAACACAGTACGAACATATATCTCCTCACAGAAAAGTCATGCCGTGGGATTGCATAAGCAAAATGATGATTATACTTCTTATCAAACCCCATACCCATAATAACTCTCTTTCTACTTGTATATCATACATTAAGTTTCGCATACCTGTGTAGCCAAATGAGGAAAAACAGATGCAATTGGCTGCCCAGCTTTCCTATCAGCTGTCATTAGCGTAACCTCAAATTGCGGGTGATTTGCCGAAAGTCGACGAATCTAACAAAATAGCCTCAGTTGTTCACAATTAGGACTTGTCCCATTTTAAGTGTGGTTCATTTTTTATTGTACAATTTATGTATATGTCATTTTAGAAATCAGTTTCAGAGGCTTTTGAAATCCTGCAAACCATACAATTTATTCCAATAATTTTACAATTTTAGAAATGATTAAAAACTATGAACTTTATTTAGCAGGGGAGAATGTATGTCTCCATAGCCTGTGTCACCTCGCTAGTAAAGCAGTATCCAGCACCTAAACAACCAGAGCAAGAGCAAAAATTGAACTGCGAACAATTATACAACAACAGATCTAAGATGGGGGTGAGAGTTGGATCGCATATCTGGGAAAATGCGGGGTAAAAATGAATGTGATTAAGCTATGTATACCTGCGAGAGTGTCGACAAAGTGGAGAGAACGAAATTGGAGGATGAGCGAGATCGTTGGTTAGTACCACCATAACCAAGCTTCCCAGAACAACAATCTTTTATCAGCAAGAAAATGGAGGTTGGCACTCACCAAATCCGTCGTTGTCGGGTTAGTTTTCGGAGCCATTTCCGCCTTTGGGTTAATGCTTGACGCTGAACCTGCCTTCCCAGATCTAAGTCCAGATCTTGAGTTCACCGTCGAGTCGAGTCACAACTTGAGCCATTGACGCACCTCCATTTGGGTTCGAGGTCAATGCAGACCATAACCATGGTATGGAAAGCCTCAAGAGACCAGGCGAGGCCAGTGAGCATGAAGTGCAGAAGCTGCCACAACCCAAACTCACCGTAATGACGCTTGAGCATGTGGTCAATGGAGTCCAGGGGAAAGGTCAGAGGGTTCGATCTTTTTGGTAGGGAATCAGAGAGAGGAGCACAAAGAGCGACTGGAGAGAGGAGAGGAAGGGTGAAAGATGAATAGAGGAGTTTGAAATCAGTGGCGGGAGGTTTTTGTCATTGCTCTGGAGACTGGAGCGCATAAGGCAGACCAATGGAGTATGCACAAAACCCAACAATCTTGTGAACAGTGATATGTGTCTAGAGCCATGAGTGAACCGTGTAAGGTGATTGGCTTTGTGGAATATATTTTAAAGTATAGGTTGATTTTATCATGAGATTGTGGGCTTTTGGTTATTTTGATAGATGTTCGAGGCAACAAGATGTGTTGTCATTATTAAAAAAAAAAAAAAGATGTGTTGTTAGATAATGGTTATGCTCTAGTGGGATCTGGCCTGTGGTTTCTATTCTTATTTGGGCTTTGGATCCATTTCAGTGGCTTCAAAACTATTAAATGAGTGAGCATAAGCGATTGTCCAATGTCTATATATATATATATATATGCACCAATCCAATGTTTATAGTATTTTCCATTCGATGATACGAAAAAAAAAGTATTTTCCAATCATTTCACATGTAACACTAGCCTTAAAAAAGTATTTTCCAATCATTTCACATGTAACACTAGCCTTGAAGACCCTTAATTCATTCATTCGATCCTTAATATAGAAATCAGCTGCTTTTTGGTATAAAGATTAAGGAAGATAAATAAACTTTCCTAAAACATTATATTATTTTTCTTCAAACTAATTTATTTGACTTATAAATTAATATATAATATAATTATATACAACAACTTTTAAATAATTTAAATTAATCTACATAAAGTCAATATACTACGTAACTCTATTAAGAGCCGAAGGTGGTATATTTTTCTTCACACAGGGTTTTCATGGCATACCAGACACTAAACTACAATTAAGGAGAAAACACACTTTAAATATCATTTACAAGCATATGAAAACTGCCAGGAACATAACTGGAACTCATGAAAACCATTGGCCTTTAGCCTGATATCGTTTTAGCATCACTTTTTTTTTTTTGGCCTTTTCTACTGTTAATTGCAGAGAAAAGAAATCATTCACCATGGTTGAAATGACCGCACTACAACTTTGACCATTCACCCACAAGAGGGGTGGCAGTGACAATGCACTAAGCCCTAAAAAATCGTAGTGACTCAAAATTTCTAAACACGAGCAGATTGTTGATAATTTATGCGAGAACCCTGGCTTCATTTAAAGGGATGATTTCATTACATCTCCGTGATCTAAGCCTTCAACTGGCTGGTCTGAATAGTAATAATGCATTACGTAGACTGAACGTATTACATGCAAATACAACTCAACTTTCCGAACATCATTCATTGCTCACTTCATCACTCTGTTGAAGTCTTACATGTGGACAAGGCATTTCTGGTTCCCCTCTGGTCCACAAAGTCCTCAGATCTCCTCTCTTCCTCCCTAGTGTCAAAAAGGCCCCTGCATTTATGTGTGAAACTACTATGAGCACATTTAATTGATCATCATAACTACCAAAGCTGTTCTGCGATTCAATAAATGAATTTAAATCCAAACTACTTATTTAACTACCAAGAGTGAATGGAACAATATAGAGAAGAGCTGGTTGCCCATGCCCGTCCATCAAGTTCAGTGCCACATATGTAATCAGAAGACCTGACAATTTGCCCAGAGAATTAATCATCATACAAGAAAACAATTTTTATTTACAAGATATTCGAAAATCAGTTATTGAAGTCAATAATAGTCAGAGAGAGGTGGATCCAGCGATTCTCACCAAAGCCATATGCACACATTGCCCACAAGAAGTATCCACCTCGAAGGCTGTTGTTTGCCAGCCAATCATACCTGCAAGAACGGTCCGTATACTTAGTGATCACTAGCTTTTTTTGCCCTCTTTAACTGAAAGCTGGCCTAAAAACTGTACTGCTGAATAAAGCAATCTACATGGATTAGGCATACAGGCATTCCAAGCCATTTTAGTGGAAGAGTGTGCTATTTGCTTACGTCTGTTAGTTCCTAGGGATTCAATGTGGACCTTGATGGAGATCAAATGGCAGTTCATGTACATAAGTGCATTACCCTAGTGGCAAAGTGATCCCCTTCCATGGCAAAGTGGCGCATTACAAGGCCAGTTTAGCCTCCTTCTAATTTGAAAAAAAAAATTGAGAGGGAAAGAAAAGGCAATTCATGTGCTTTTAATTTTGAGGACTCAAGTAGAAGCTCGTTGACTTATTTTAGGGATAATCCATGCAATTGCAGAAATTATAAAATTGACACAAGTATTTGAAAGAGAATTAATCTTATAATTGTTATTATTTTTCAGTCATTATATGGAAAATAATCTCAAAAAAAAAAAAGTATACACCAATACTCCATTTCCTTCCTTGAGGTTAGTCTATTCTCGAAGTAAAATTCTGAAAAATTAATGAATACAAGTCAGTTTTCAATTCACAACATTTGAGCATTGTTGTGCGCGCATGTGTTTAGTTTTGCCCATGGCAGTGTTAAAATCAATTAAGATTAAAATGGGTTTTCAACATACTACTGTTCTCATTAATGCAAGTCATTAGCCATCTGGCTTAGATAATTGATATTGAGATATGCATGAAATTTGCAGCGGAAAAGGGGATGGGCAAAATGAGATGGAGTTGTAACCTGAGCGAGAATGCTAAAAGCATTCCTGGTAGAAGGATGTCTCCAAATCCTATTATGCTGTAACCGCCCCACGGATCAAAAATGCGTGGGAACTTTAGGAGCATTGGAATACCATCTTCTCCACTTTTATCTCCTCGAGCTACCTATTGAAAATAATGTAAACAATTCAAATTATTCCCTCCAGTCTTAAATATAAGCCCCTGTTAATAGAGGCTTGTATTTAAGACTAAAGGGGGAGTCCTATGCAAATACGGTATTGGTGGTTGTCATAATTTAGAACAGGGTATAAGGAGTCTGAAGAATACTAACCACAATCATCACACTTTCGCTGAACAACTTCGTCGACACAAACACCCAAAAGAGGTCATACAGAAAGGCACAGCCAAGAAGAACTGTGCCAACCTAGTTTCATAAAACACTCAACCGTAAACATAATTTTATTTTCCATCGAGAATTTTATATACCCTAAGTAAATCAAGGGACAAGATATATTAGTATTGACTGAAAATTAGAAAGAAAACATTCATCTCAGCAAATATTGGTCATGTATAGCTTCTTCATACTAGACCCAGTCTAGCAAATATTAATATAGATGACCAAGGATTAAACCCAGTTATCTACTAATTCAATACCATTTGGTTCTCTCCTAAACTCAACTTCAGCATAGGACAGATTATCCCTGCGCATGTCAATGACCACAACGTTTAGCCATTGTTTATAACCCCAAAAATATTAATTACAAGCCAGATTGGTAGGTGATTAGACATTTTATTGAAATCAAAAGAAAGATAAATGTGTAAAACCTTTGTCCATGTCTTTGCACATTTCTTGAATCAATGGATAGATAGAAAGGGAGATAATAAAGCATCAATATTGCATATTTGTATATTTTATACCGACTCTATTTTGCATCTTTAACTTTCTTGATTGACCATACAAACAGGTCTTGAGAAATAGACGCAGCAGAACACCAGAGGCATGGAGTGAATTAAACGCACGGCTAGATTAACTGTTCCTTACAAGAAAATTATCTATATAATTGCCAAAACATCTAGTTCATATCAAAATGCATATCCATGGGCTATTACTTAAAATATGAAGTTGAGGAATTGTCTATGTCCAATGGTAAGTTTGAGTTCAATCGCTACCTTGAGATTAGGTACATGAACAATCTGGAGAACAGCAGTTATTAATGAAATTCCCTGTTTGAACAACGAAGAAAAGAAAATTGGGAATTAAATGAAAGCCCAGGTAATTACAATGGTAGCTTCTCAACTCAGTATCAAAACTGGGAAGAAACTTAAATTATATACATTCAGTACTTTGAGAAATTGTGGTCCACAAGCAAATGAAAAGGTGAGAAAAGTTAAACATCTTTTTGCCCATATATGTAAGATGACTGATGAGGAGAATTGTCCTTACAAGTATATCTTGACCTATCCAGGCAAAAGAGACACTGCGATAAACTGCCCAGAGAACAGCAAATGCTATGCAGAATGGAGAAATAGCCAATGTCAGGTATGAGATAGCTCCAAAGAAAGGTACTTTGACATATGACCCGCTAGCATGTTTGAACCACCTGCATGAAAAAAAACAGAGTAAAACTCGTGGCATAAAAGCAGTACTAACGTGAAGATTTAAATGAAAAGAACTTGTAATTTAGAAGATTAAAAAAAAGGCATTCCTGAAATAATGTTGATAACATTTCAGAATAATGCATCATCAACTTTCATATTCACAATCTCTCTGAATCGTAAATAAACCAAGGACAGGGCAACCTTAGATATCATCAAGAGAAAAAAAAAAAACAAGATCTTGTCAATATACTGCTCCTCTAATTAATCATTTCAATTTTCAAATACTGACATGATACGTCTTAGGGTGAAAATGCAGTAAGATCATCCACTTTTGATGTCATTCAGCATATGGTAATAAGAACAGCAATCCTACTCCATGATTGTTTACATAATGCAACATTATCCACTCCCCACATATAATAACATTAAATATTGATGGGAAAAGTCCATTTGACCTGGTTTCAGTATAAAAGGAGAACTATGTTTCTCTCATTCATTTGCAGATGAAATCTTCATCTCTTTAACAGGTCATACTTCTTTATTTATGGGTCAAATTTGGTTTTCCTAGAAAAATCATTCTATATTAAATGAAGAAACATACAAAATCCTTATGACATGGGGAAAGAAAAGAAGGCCAAAATGAAGAGGGGAAAACATTAGGTAGCGCCATCTACATGTTCTCTTAGCTGAAATTAACAAATAGAACTTTGTTTGGAAAAAGAACATTAATTCTCTATGACCAAAGTTCAGCTTTCTAGATAAAGACACAGGAATTGTTTCCAAAAATTAATGCATGGTAGATTACCTTCTGGATAGTAAGATTAAAGCAAAAAAAAAAAGTCAAGCAAATTTCAGAAAATTATAGGGTAGATGAACAAAAAGTTTTATACCTTGACAATAAAGCATTCAAGCAAGTTTGCAAGCCCTGCAGGTACAAGAAACCGCAAGGTTATTGACAACTAGGAGGAGGATATAAATGAGATAGTAGGCAGCTAAAGTGCACTCATGAATTGCATGGATATAGCATGCAAATAAGGAATTTCTTTTCAGATAGA
>JANTPZ010122567.1:0-11306 GCA_025593235.1 Vachellia pachyceras | reverse complement strand
TGAATATGTCTATGTTTCATTAATATTACAACAAAGGAATCAAGTTCAAATTATTGACCCACTCTTCCATACTGATATGATGTATCCCAAATTTAAAAGGCAAAATATTTTATAAAGAAAAGAAAACACATGAACAGTTAAAGATGGGTATCTCTTAACAACGAAGCTACTTTCTGTCATAAATTAAATCATTCCAATTCCACATCTTTGTAGAATGAACGAATGATGAATGGTTAATATTATATATATATAGGAATTAATTAGATATACCTCTCAGTCTCTCACTGCCGACAAATAATGTGGTCCAATAATATCTCTGCGTATCAATCTAAATTAGGGACAAAGAGCTGTGGAAGAGTGTCCACAAAGGTAACATCTCACATATCACAGTTTGAGATTTTGACACGCGTATGCGTTTGTTTAAGAACATTTCACCAGGCACCATCCTCTCATGCATCGACTTTTTCACCTTATAATTTATTTATGTACCTTTCATAAAGTCTCTCAACTTACCAACCATGCATACCCAATATTCTTTTAATTTCCGGCAGAATGGGATTCATATATTTGCTAATTTTTTCTTCAGATTGCTATATAATCAATGAAGAGCGCAAAAGGTTAGTACACTCACTAAAAAGAAACAAATAGCCAAAGAACATTAAAGGATGTAGTCCTCGTTTACTGGTCATTCAGAGAACAATTCGAGGATTCGTCTTTTATCAGACAAAGTTGATTGATTTATGAGCGTCCTATCATCTCTTCGATCGGAGGCTTAAAATATTTGGAGCACTTTGTGTTTGTCGAGTCCTATAATGGCATTTGATTTTATTATTGCTCTCTTTTCTTTTGCTTTAATTTAAATATCTCATTTGTACGAAAATACCAAATACATATCAAGGGCATATATGTGATCAATTGCTCACAGGCGTGACTCTTATTTTTAAGTATATGAAATTAAGTTAAGAATAGCAGTTAATAATGAATTGATCGCTGCAAAACAATGAGAAGCTAGCTAGTTGCCATTATATCACACTTGATTTTATAACCCGCTAGAGATCTCAACAAGAAGGTAGTGGTGTGTGTGGCAGAAATAGATTGTATAACTATATCAGTATATATGCATGAAAAGTTCCAAAGATTCACCAACCGCCTAATATTTAGTTGCTATAATTCTTTGTTAACTTATGATTGCTATAATTCTGCCCTTCTGCTAATATATAATTGAAACAAGCCTGTATATACCAATAAATCTCGCAAAAGAGTGATTGTGATGAGAAGATCAGTTGCAAGAAATGGGTGACAATTATATGGAAGGGAAATACTACAGAAGAACCATAAGTTTTTTTTCTGTTTAGTTTACTTAATTACGATCCACTAGTATTGAGAAACAGGCTGGCCCGCCGGCTTGCGGACCAGCCAGTTCCAGCCCGCGGGCTGCCAAATTGGTAGCCCGGGCTTGACGCCAGCCGCCAACTTTTTTTTATTTTTTATTTTACTAAATTATTTTTAAAAAATAATACAACAAATTTACAAAAAATTTACTAAGGCCATTTGATTTTTTGAAAGAAAAATACATTACATCTCTAAAAAAATATAATCAACAATGTTTACAATACAAAAACATAATACATAATCAACAATTTCCAAAGTAAATATGCATTTAAGATAAAATAATAAGGTTTAAAACAATATTTAAAGCTATTGAAACATCATACACGTCCTATTAAAAACAAAAAAGGTTTAATATTTTTTTAAAAAAACAGGCTGGCCCGCGGGTTGGCGGGCCAACCCGCCTGAGTTTTTTTTACGGGCTGCCAAAATGCCAGCCCGAACCCTGCTCAGCCCACGGGTTGGCGGGCTCATCCTGAGCCCATATTCCCACCCCTACGATCCACCTTAACTATATTGTTAAAATTCAATCTCAGTTAGATGTACCATAGTTTCGCACTAAGAATAAATACACTAGGGAGAATCATTGTAAGGTGTTAAGAAATGAATGCAGTCATCTAAAAATCTTACATGAAATCAATGATAACTTCTTGTAAAGAAAATGACAATGAGCCTATATTGTTCATTTGTTCTTTGGAATTTTTAGTGATTTAATTGCTTTGTTTAGATCCTGTAGTAATTCTCTCCATAAGCTAGTTGACATCTAATATGACTGGGCCTATTCCATAAGTTTTTCAAACAAAATTAGGCCAATAGTTGTTGATGGAGTGTGATCAAGATGTGGTTATGATTGTGATCATCGGTTCTTTCTTGGATCCAATAGTTGTGTGACTGATATCCGAGCCCGTTGATAGAGGGATATGCGTTGTGACTTTGTGCGTAACATGGACTAAATTTTATTTCATTTCAATTACCTGGAGCCCATTAAGCAGCCCATACATGAGCTTAAATTGGCGTGCAACCTTTGAAGCAGTTGATTTTATTAAATAATCAACAACTTTCTCTTTTTTTCGGAATGTTTCGAAATATTATGGAAGGCTTTAAAATATTTTGAAATGTTCTGGAATATTGTGAAAGCCCTTGAAATGTTCTGGAATATTATGTAAGCCTCTAGAAGGTTATGGAATATTGCGGAAACTTATAGAGTGTTTTAGTAGCTTATGGAGATTAGTCCATTTTAGAATAATGTAAAAAGATCTAGAATGTATGGGATATTTTTAGGTTTGTATAGAATTATCTAGATGTAAAATGTAAGCCATATGTTCAAAATGATCTCCAACATTCGTTAAGGAGGTGAAAGAGTATAAATATGAGATGTCTGGGTGAGTATGAATAGAGTTGAGAGAATTGGAAGAATTGTGTGAATTGAGTGAGTTGAGAAAATAAGGTAAAGTTTGTGTAAGTGGGGAACTTGAGTGTGTGAGAGAAATATAAAAGTTATTGTATTTCATCTCTTCAATTTTAAATAAAAGTAAGTTCTTCCTTCTTTATTTAAGTTTCTTGTCAAATACTTCAAAGATCTACCATCTAAATCCCAACAGAAATATGAAAAATGTTATCCGGGTGTTGATTAAAAAAAATTCCGATACGAACTAAAAAATGAGGAAGAATTATGGTTAATTAATTCGACCCAAAAGGAAAAGAAGAGAACGATAGTTTGGAGGCGAAAGAACCTCTTCTTGGCTCTGGAAGTCAACATCCTCCGTCGCCATGTATCTCTTTCATTCATCGCAGATCAATCTCCTGTGGTCAGTCACGCTCGTATTCTCTTTATGCTCTCTCTGTTTCATGGCAAAATCCGACTCAACCCAAACTCAATGTTCTGAGAGTGACGCCTACCACAAGCTCAACGTCGTCCTCAACCCCGACGGCTCTCTCACTCGCTTAAATTCTCGCCCGGTAAGCCCTACCTCACCGGATCCCCGTCTCCATTCTCTCCAAAGACCTCCCCATCAATGCTTCCAAACATACCTGGGCTCGCCTTTTCCTACCCTGCAATGCCCTCTTTTGCCACAACAAGTTACCCCTCCTCGTCTTCTTCCACGGAGGTGGCTTCATCTTCCTCAGTGCAGCCTCCACCATGTTTCATGATTTCAGCTTCAACATGGCCGACGACCTCGGCGCCGTCGTTGTCTCCCTTGAGTACCGCCTCGCTCCGCTTGCCGGCGGCTTACGACGATGCCATGGAGGCTCTGCACTGGATCAAAACCCTTCCTGATGGTTGGTTGAGGCAGTACGCCGATTATTCCGAGTGTTATCTTATGGGAAGCAGCGCAGGCAGAAACATGGCGTACTACGCGGGGCTACGCGCGGCCGAGCAGGTGCAGCATCTTGAGCCGTTGAATATCCGAGGGCTGATCCTGGTACAACCGTTCTTCGGCGGGATCAAGAGAACCGGATCGGAAGTAAGGCTGATGAACGACTGTACCCGTCCATTTGAAAAACAGTTGGAAGAATGTTTTCATACAATATAATATTTATCTTGACTTGCTAAAAACCACGGAGTTAACAAACACATGGTGCATAGTGTAAAACGATGCTGGAATGTGGGAGGAAAGGATACCTGAAAAATTGGGCTCTTCAATGGGTTTACATGTATAGGCCCGTGAAAAGTTTGGCCCTCATATGGGCTTCCATGAGTCCAAATAAAATATCAATCAAAATATGTTCAGAGACCATTAGGGTACCATTTATTTCTCTTACCTAACAGCGTATTAAAAATTGAGTACCAATTATGCGGTTGGATTAAGAAATGAGATAGTGGGCCCGTTTGGGAACGCGGTAGAGAAGTACTTTTATACAAGCTGAGGTAAATATCTGGAGGAGATTATCTCATTTTGAAAAAAAACATTATTGAACATACTTTTGAGGAGTAAATAAACTTTTTTAAACAAGCACAGTATCTCATAACATAGTGAACCAAGATTTAGATCCTTGATACGCTCACATATGCCTAACAAAAAAATCATCAGAAACACCAGTTACTCCCTTCTGTCCTTAGTATCATATTTATTTTAATGAAAAATCTTATATTAAAGATTGCAGGGAGTATTATAAATGGACAATGTTTTATAGGAAAAGATGGCAATGGTTAACGTCTGTGTGATCGGACAAGGTAATTGGCTGTGTAGTAATAAGCAAATCACACCAACAATGTTGATAGTGATTTCATGTGAATTCATCTGTAGTTAAATAATGTATCCCATCGTTCACGGGAAATATTTTATTTTATATGTGTAATATTATTAATTAAAGTTGACAATATTTGAGGCCAAAAGAATTACCTGGGAAGAGAAAACTTTAGTTTTACAGCCCAGCAAAAATAATGGCATTCAATAAAAGAGTTGAATTCACATTGGTCTCTCACAATGTGGTAAACTAAGATTTAAATTCTTATTGGAAAAAGTACCTATATTCGGTACCTAACAATACTTTGAATATGATCGCTTCTAACAAGAGAATACATGTGCATAAAAAAAGAAAAGAATTTTTTATATTATTAGCCTCAATGTCATTCATCGTAGTAAGCATTTTATTTTTTATTTTTGAAAAAAAGTACCATGCAACTGAAAAAGTAGGTGAATAGTATTTTGACAAAAAATCTACAATGTCAGGTTTTTTTTGAAGGAAACTTATGATACTTTGGACTGAATTATCATGCAGCTGGCAATAATATAATATTGGAGAAGTGACAAGAGAGAAGTTATACAATTCGATCCGAATTCAGGTGTAAGCTTTAGATTGATTCAATCATTGATTTCATATCTGGTCTTGATGAAAAATTACTCAATCAGTTTTTGACCAGGACTGATCAATTTTAAAATACATCCATCAATGGACACTTTTCAAATCACATAGACATAAGGGGGTAAATTCAATGGTTTTACAGTACATTGGAACAATAAACTATACCCCATTTGAATGACATTGTGTGTAATTTTTTCCCCACTAAATAATGATTTTATTCATAATCTTCTTGCAGGCTTTTTAATTACTGCACTGTATAAAAAGACAGCAAATTGCACTGTAAAATGTTTTGCAGAGTTCGAAAAAAAGGGGAATTTCATGATTCGATCTAGCTGTTGTGGTGTTCAGCATGAAATTTAGAACCAAGCCTCAACACTTGTCTCGTTCAGCCTTAAAAAACCAAGAAGCAGCACATGGATAAACCTAATCCTTGGGACCATAATATTTGTTTCAGCTAATTTGTTTAAATGCTTTGCCTTTCTGTTATTTGTCCTCTTTCTATAGTCTCTAGTATATCCAACTGCCCATGCGAAAATATAAACCGTGTGCTTCTGTGGTTTATATATGCATGATATATCGTTATCATATAGTAATTACTTACCTAAATTAATTGTCATACCAGCTTGGTTTTGCTGATGATATAACTGTTGTTAACTATTCAATTAGATCTGGACATCCTTTCTTAACCAAACTGCATTAACGCCAACAATTCTAAATCCGTTACATCACTATTTTATTATTCTAAGTTTTCTGTGTGCTACAATCAATTATGTAACTTCACAAAAAGGAACAATTTTATTCTTGGTTATCCATTTTCATTCAGGATGTAAATTGAGCCCGCTTGATCATTTAAATGATCCTATATTAGGCTAAACATCTATAAAGTGACTCATGGGAAAAATAGTGTCCACCTAAATCTATATAGGCCAGTATGTAAATATACATATATAAAGGGGAGTTACTAGCTAGGGTTTTATTTAAATGTGAGTAACCTAGCTCTTCTCCAACGTAACCTTACCTCAATTCGCTTATGAGACATCCACAACTTAATTAGGAAAAAACTAATCCAATAGTGTATTCATTTATAAAATTAATAACACGTCCAACTTAATAGTGTGTGTGTGTGTGTTTTATATTTTTTTCGGGGAGGGGTTATCACTAATCGGTAACTATAATTATATATACTAGCCAATACACACACTACAGATCGAATTTTTATGGTGAGTATTGATTAAATACATTACGTGACAAAATAATCTATTCCATCACATCGATCGTTCTCAAATTCCATTTCCTAACAAAATTAAAATCTAAACAACAGAAGGAACAAAAACTTGATTAATGGAAGACATTTTCGCAAGCTCACCCACGTGATTCATATATGTTCCGGACAATACTAGTCTGAAGTTACGTGGCAAATCCTAGATCTTACCAAATTTACGAATAAAATCATATTAAACAACAGATTCACAACTGTTTACCCCTTTATTGATTAAACAGCCTAGAAAAGGACGAGGATGGGCATGTATACCAACGCTTTGTCGTTTCCTCATTCAAAAAAAAAAAAGGATTTGTCGTTTCCTACTCTCAATACGTTTAGCTATATATCTACCCCCCACTAATTACAACGAAGGAAACGACAAGACCATGGAAGAAAACAGATTTTGTCCGTTTGATTAAGCGGTTATGTATATGTGTTGGACATCCTGGCACGTAATTATGGAATAAGAATTCAAGTGAGTATAAAAAAAGGAACACTGCTTTTGATTATTTTATTCACTTATCATCACCAACTCGATCTCATCATCCTTTTGTCGTTTTTCTTGTGCTTCTAGTAATGGTTCTCATATGGCCAACTTAACCAATGAAATTCAAGAGTGACATAATCTTTCATGTACTGTCCTAGTATTTTTTTTTAAATTAATTCCCCGGGGGGTTTAATTACTTGATACCCCTTTTAGTTCAAAATATCGTATTATTCCTTTGACATTAATTTAATATATGTATTAGAAACTTCTCGATGTAGTTGTATTGGTTCTTACTTAATAAAATTACGTTTTAATGTAATGCAATAGTAATTTCAATCGAATAAATAAAATTAATGAATTTCATCGATAGCTTTTCATTGATTAAGAAAATAAAATTGTGAGAATATTTTATCGTATATTATAAACTTATTGGTGAGGTTCGTCGTACATTGTTAATTGCATGAAAACTTGCGTAGAAGGCCGTGCATGCAGCTTTGATTTTGATATAGATTTATTGTATAGATGTTAAGGTACACAGAGGGAATTGAATATAATATTTTTTAAATAAGCAAAATATCAAGTAATCAATCAAAGATTGAATTTAACGGAATTGATTAATCCCTAATAAAATGATAAAATTTAAATTTTTATTAGAAGATGTACATACTTTTAATGTCTAACAACACTTCAAATAGAATTGTAATTTCTAATAGAAATACATATATTCCTGGTAAAAAAATATCAAACCCAAGGTAACCTAGGTATAGCTAGATCTTTGAAAATTAGATAAGGACACGTAATAAACATATTTCAATCAAGGTGGGTTTGGTGTGGCTAGCCGTAGAGAATCATATTGCTCCGATATGCTTCTACAAGATTTATGTCTTTTAATCATTGATAGCTGTTTGTGATTTGCATGCAATGGGAAATCATACAAGACACTACGAACATATATTTCCCATATATTTCCAAGTATATTTTGAACACTGCCCTAGAACGTAACTGAGGCTAGCAGATAGGCTTTCAATTCATAAAGATAATATAGAGATTCAAGTGCAGTAATTAGTGTGTGGCGTATATGAAGGTTAAAAACTTCAAATTCTGTTTATATTATACAGTTGTTATAATTATTGATTGTTAGCTTTGGTTTTCTCACCATTTAGTCTTCCTAGCTATATATAAATAATTACTCAATCATCAGTAACAACAACCACATGTTTTGTCCTCGCTCTCCACTGTTGAATTCCCAGATTAAGATGCTCGATCTCTTCTATTTCCTTCACTTCTTCTTTGCCTGGTAAGAATTAGAAAAGGGTCGCGAATGTTTATTTGTTTTTCTCTTGTTCAAGACCTTAAATCGTGCCTTAACCGTAGTTGTTCTAGACCACTCAATCGGTTGTTATGTGATTCTGATATGATGAGACTGTTTTACAGTTCAGTCAAATTTAGACGCTTCCTTCGCTCCCTCCTTTGCCTGAGTTAGATAATTAATTTTCAGAAATTGAGTGAATTAGTTAATTTAGTTGTATATAAAAATGTGTTGATTTTTTTAAAATACCCCATTTAATCATTATTTGCAATGGAATTATCTTGTAATGAAAACCAACTTACTATGTACACTAAATAGGGGTGATTTAAAAAAATTATAAATTTTATAGACAGAGAGTATTAAAGTATTATATTTATAATCAAAGTAAGCCTTTTAACAAATTTCTATATTTAGGAACAAAGAGTATCTATGTTGAGAGCAATTTTAGAAATCAGATTTAACTTCAGGGGCATAAAAACCTGCAACATTAAACTAATTCTTCTGTATTAGCCAATGAATTGAGTTTTTTCCCTATATATATATATATATAAGATCACATGCATGGACGGATCTGTCGATGAAAAAGAGCTAGCTGAACCTCGAATAATTGAGAGAAGCGAAGGATATATATATATATATATATGAAAGAAGATGGATGTGGAGAAGCTTTTAAAGGATATATGTGATGATGGTACAGGTCATATTTATTGAGTGAGAAGGAGGTATCCAATACAGAAATCCTAAGAAATGTCGTTTTTTGAGGGTTGTCCTGAACACTGCAGATGTTTATGTGATATAAAAATGTTTATCCTGTAACACAATATATTATGCAAAAAATAATGAAAATCGAAGAGAGTTGGATTGCAGGAAGAAACAAGAAATGGAGGGCACGTGATCCGGGCCGTTTGGAAGGAAGCAGAGGAATGGGACTGTCATTGTCCTTACTTTGTGGCGGCTATATATGCTTTTATTTTCCTCCCTGTTGAGAACAAATTATACAAAAAAAGGAAGGTGAAAAGTTTCTATGTAAAAAATTTTATTGGATGGGAGGATCTATATTCAAGTATTATAGTATTGTTAATGAAATCTTGTAACATATCAGTAGTTTTGTAAAAACATAATGGGTGTGTTTGGAGCAGCGTTACAAGGCTAAATCGTGCTGTGAACAATGGCATAAGCCCGATAGAGACACTGTTCCAATTTTCGCACCGTTTGGCATTGCTTTGTTCCAATTTTCGCACCGTTTGGCATTGCTTCTTCCAATAAGGAGCTTGTCTCCACAAGCTGCTTCTCCTCAAAAGCTCAAAGTTGGAGCTTATCAACCTCACCTACCCTCCAGCGGCATTACTACTCTAACCGTTAAGTGTCCTTTCTTCCTTATAAATTCCAACGGCTCTCTCTACTTCAACAATAAATCCCCCAACTATCTATGCTTCCGTCTCCTTCAGCAATAAAACGCTAGCTTGTGAAAGTTCTATCAGAAGGTGTGTTAAGTAGTTGTCACAGTTACCTGTGTGTGTTGGCTGACGACTGACGGTGGGTCGGCAGCCGGAGGTTGTTTCAGCAGATTTGTATAAAAAAGAGGCAGATATAATACCCACAACAGAGCCATCCAGCTGAAGAGGTGAAGTATAAAAGCCAACTTGAATTAAAAGAGAAATATTCTAACACCAATAACCAATACCAACATCATAGGAGAACAGCCACACACTCGACCAAACGAAGATTACCTTCTCTGGATCACCGCCCTTGTCGGGATGATTTTTAATGGCTGCCTTCTTGTATGCCTTCTTCAGATCGTCCTGTGAAGCGCTCTTCGAAACCCCCAGGATTTCATAGTACCTCGTGTTGTCGCTTTTCTTCGGTGCCCTCCCAAACATCTCTGCTTTTACTTTTCTACTCGCCGATTAGAGAAATGGGTTAAACCAAATGATCAAAGAGAGTCCTCAAATAGGTATCACGTAATACCTCCTGCAGCTATGCCTAGGTGAAGAAAACTCTAGATCTGATGCCTTAGGCGAGAGAACTTCTCTGCAAAAGAAGCACAATGAACGAGGTAATTCTCAGCCTCGCATAAACGATGATGCGAGATTAATTTCACTTAAAATTGGCCTTTGAGAAATATAGACCGTTGGATGTGGACGTTCGATCAACCATTTCATTCTGGATGCTTCTTGGCAAGCTCCAGGGAAGACACGAGAGTTTTATTCCCTTCTGTTTATGATTTAATTTTTTTTTAATCTAGGCCACCAGAGTTAACTTACTTAATTGTTATTGACCCAGAAACAAATTCGTTAATTGTAAGAATAGCAGCAGACAATTGTGATTTGTAATTATGGATTTTATGTAATTTCAAATTTAATTTAATTTCAATTTACAAAGTTATTATTTAATTTTCATGGTTCATATTTTTATTTTAATTTAAGAAAAAAAGTTACTTATCCCACCGTGTTCTCAAACAAATTTACTTTTGCAAATAAGTCACTTACCCCAACGTGTTCCCAAACACATTCACTTTTGCAAATAAGTCACTTCTTCCGCCGCTTTCCCAAACACAAATCACTTTTACAATCTGACTTATTTCCAATCTCACTTCTCCATAAGTGCTTCTGAAAATAAGTTACTTATCACACCGCTTTCCCAAATGGACCCAATAGCTCCTTTTGAAATTTCCTTCATCATATCTTCTCGTTTAATTTATGTAATAAGCCGAATCACTTATTATCTTTAATTATATTAAATGTTAATCAAGACATATCATTTAGTGCAATTCTAGTTGTCTATAAATCAATATTTTGAAATTTCCTTTAGCTTCGTTTACTTTATGGCAAAATTTCTGCATCTGTGGTTTGAGTGACGTTGACATAGACCAGGGACACCATACATTATGATTTTCAATTTGATTTTGGTTTATTTATTAATTTATTTTTCTTCAGTGAAGGATAAGGATTAAAAAATAATCACCAAAGGAATGTTGCAGCATTTAAAGACAGTATTTCTTTTGCATCCAATTTGCATAAGACTCCAAATTTCCAGGCATGATACATCTAAAT
>JANTPZ010122566.1:0-11890 GCA_025593235.1 Vachellia pachyceras | reverse complement strand
TGAGTGGCGAAGGGAAGTTGGTCCTCGTCTTTACTCTTTTGTAAGCGAATGGGAAAGGAATGAGAGCGTGTTGGAATCAGTGGGACGTCGCTCTTAACGGCTAGCTCATGCTTCGAGCGTCATTGTCGACTTGTGGGACCCATCCACGATGATGACAGTAGGCCCACGCCCTGCATTTCAAGGTTCTGGAAATTCGTGTTTTTTTTTGGAAAAAAGGAAAATCTTGAGGGGAAATCGCATTTGGATCCCAAAAAAGGTAGAAAATAACCAAAAAAAAAAAAAAGCCCCTAGAATTTGGGACTCTTACTGACCAGTCCCATGGGGCCGTGATGAAATAAAATGTTCACATGCAATTACCATGATGCCCTTGTTCAAAACTAACTCGTTTGGCTTCCCCTCTTCAGGAAGTAAAACAGAAGTTAAGTAAAGTAAGGACTCGTTTGGGTCCATGTTTAAAAATTTAGATTTTGCCATAAAATCTAAATTTTATCTAAATATTCATATTTTTTAAAAAAGCTATTTTAAGGATAAAACACAGGTTTGAACTATATGTTTTGTCCTAAAATTTAAGTTTGAAAGCTATTTCTGTCTTTTTTTTTTTACTATTATAATCTTACTACCATTTTCAAGGATACCTTAGGAAAATGATGAACATCATTAGGGTTAAATTGCTGTGGGATTCTCGCGAAAAAGTGTGGGTGTTGACGAGAGATAAAGAGTAGGTTGTGGTTGTAGAGGACTAAAATGAAGAGGATAAAAGCTAACAAGGTAATGAGAAGTGGAGGGATAAGGGAGGAGCAAACTGTTGATTGATAATCGAAATGGAATAGTTTTGAACAAGGGCATTGTCGTAATTGCACATGAACAATTTATTTCACCAAGGTCCCATGAGACTCTTTAGTTAAAGCCCCAAATTTCAAGGGTTTTTTTTGTTATTTCCCGCCTTCCATGAAACCTAGATACAATTTTCCCAAATCTTCGTGATAGGGTCATTATTTTTTAGCCAAACCCAAAATTCCAATGTCACGGTTTTCATCTAGACAATTTAAAATAGCCAATTAGGCAATTAGCCATGTTATTATCCAACAGAATATACTAATTTTTTTTCAAATGACCACATTATTTATAAGTTGCCTATAATTACTAGCGGTTAACATGCATAAGTGTAATTTATTTTTTGGTTAATAACATACTTTGTGTTTATAGTTTATCATCATTTTAATTTTGGTCCCTATTCAGTTTCTTAATTCTTTTTTGTTTAAAACATTAGCTGTTATTACATCCAAAAAGTTAGTTCCTATATTTTAATAAAAATGTAATACATTTTGTCATTTTTGAAGGATCAAAACTTGTTATTTGACATTATAAGACCAAAGGAAACCATAAGAAACAAATATTGTTAAACCTTAATTTTTATTAACGTTGAAATTCATTAATTATTAGTGAAATTGATTTATTTTATTTTATTTTTTGCCGACATATTGCTTTGATCAGCCTCCGGGTCAACAAAGCCGCCGCTGCAACAAATGGGCATGGCATTTCCACATAAGCATTGACGTAATTCCCTCAACAACTCAAAAAATCAGCAATTTCATTGGCTACGAATGGGTCCCACCCGCCCACCACCTCAGCAACTATAAAACAAATAATTTCTTCATAACTTTCTTAAAAAAAATAAGACCAAACCAAATAGGATCATCCCTTATCCCTCCTCTTTCCCCTTTCTTCACACCAAAAACTTGTCAAAACACACTTCAAAAACGAACTGCACCACCTGCGAAAAGTGATGGAGTCAGAGTTCACAGGAGGATGTTGCTTCTGCTTCAGTGTGAGGAAGAACAGAGTTGGAAGGAGCAAAAGCATCGGTGGGATCCAGAGAGATTGGGGGAAGAACGAAAAGATGCTGTCTGATATGAGTACTTTCTGTGTTGAAGAGCAAGAAAAGAGGTTGAAGAAGGCCAAGGAGGATGAAGATAGAGTAAGCAAAGAAGCTGAAAGGATAATTTCATGGGTGAAGCAAGAATCAGCTAGAATTGACGATGCTCTTGTCAGAACTGTTCTTACCGATGATGGTCATCATCATCATGAAAGTGAAAAAGCAGGATCCATGTAATCTAATGCTTCTGCAGACTCCTCAGTCCAATCCATTGCCTGCGTTTTGTTTTATTAATCCACGTTTGTTTGATAAGAACGTGAAGTGAAGCTTCTGAATTTTCTTCATGTGTTTCAACTTTAGGTGAAGATAAATATGCAATTTGTAAATGGTTAGACATCTTTGCAAACAGTATATACGTGTAATTGGAATAGAGTGTGAAAGGAGGGGTATTTTTCCATTGACTTTTTATATTGATAAGGAAGCTACGATGAATTTATCTCTTAATCCTCCAATTCAAAACATGAATGGCGATTCAGGCAAAAAAAAACACACACACACACACACACAAATAGAATAGGTTTACTGAAACTCAATTAAATCATTCAATTAAATGAGTTTATGAAGGTGTTAAAGTCATAGTGAAGAAATTTCCACGATTGCTTCACTGCAAGGCTTCTGACACAGTGGGTAGGATCCAGCAAGGCAGCAATAATGTGCTTGAAATTCAGTTGCACCTAAAATTTCACTTATAAGTTAAAACTGTCATTGGCTGACCTTTCATAGCATCCAAAAAGAAAATGACAGAGTTGAAATATGAAGAGCTTTAAAGAGTGATATTATTTAACTTTTTTGTTTTTTGGTTGCAGCTATCACAATTCACATGCAGCAGTCTATATTTTTGACTCGACCCCATTCAACTAGCAAAGTCAGTAACAGTTAGACATAGCAAGTTTGGAAGTTGTAGGCTTTGTTTTTGAGAGTTAACCGAAGCATATCTTGAAGCACTTTACAATTGTCTTAGGATCGAACTTGCTGCATACCCAGCTTCAGCATATCAACCATCAGGCAAGCATTAAACCTCTGTTCAAAGAAGACAGTGTCCTTTTATATGAAGCTTCACATTTGGTTCTGCCTTATTGACGCTTCCCTCAAGAAGCTTCATGCGTGCAAAACTAAAATTCCTATCGTAGTATCTACTTCCAAAATCATGGATATACAAGTCACCCACATGATCTGTCATATTTCTTCAGGGCCAGAAATCAGGATATTATCGTTTGGGTTGAAATGCGGTGCCTTTCAAAATTTTCATAAGCATGTTTAGTTCTTAGGAATAAGAGCATACTAGAAGCTACACCTAGGACTGATAAGCATGCCCAAGTAATAAATGTCCAGAAGTAGCACTGCCTTCCCATGCACGTTGAAGTCTGGGCATTGGCATCGTAAATTTCTGCAGCTAGCAAACCATAGAGAAGGGACCCTATAGGAATATTTGTAATGAGAATGTTGTGGTTAACTCCTACACCGTTAGGTCCAAAAAGCTCAGATGTGATAGATACAGCAGCAGCAAATATAAACCCAGAGCTCCACCCAATTAGAGCAGTGCCTACGTGAAGCGCCAGAGAACTTCCTGATGAAGCAAGCAAGAAGAAAGCGAATGGGGTTGGTATAAGAGCAATGGCTAACCATCCTGTCCTTGCAAAGTAGAATTTCCTGCAATATACAACAAGATGATTACCACCCTTCATAGAAGTTAGTAAAAAACGCAATGAGACTTATTCCTTTGACACACCCACCCACATTTACAACGAAACTATGGGGAATGCCACATGACAATAAAATAGATATGAAGAAGTGTTTGCCGATAGAGCGAAGGACGAAAGATGAATCTGCATTTCCCCCAGAAATGAGCACACACAAAAAGATAAAATTAGAGAGTGTTGAGAACATGACTTCATACTTGCGAATATAGTCTGGTCCAGCTGAAAGCAAGCGGCCAAAGAAGGAGAAGGCAGAATAGAGCGTGACAAGGGTAGAAGTGCTTGAACTCAGGCCCAGGGATTGGCAAATCTGTCCTAGATTATTGCTATAGACCAGACCGATTGTGCCTCCACAGAAGTAAGCAACATAGTAGAGCCAAAAATCCAACCTACGAACCAACACTGAAGCTGGGTGCTCTTCTCCTAGCATTACCAACTGATCCTTCTCAATCAAATGCTCACAACAGGGATCACTATCTTTTGCCCTCTGACTGCGACATATAGACCCATTATTGTTGTTGTCACTCAGCAAGCCGAGAGAATCCCCATTGCTAACAGTACTATTCTGACGGGAAAGGAGTTCCTTGTGAAGCTCAAGATCTTCTACATGCACCAGAATGAAGCGTGAGCCTTCCATCCGAAAGCTGGAATGGATGGTATGATGAAACCACTCTCGAGCATAGATAACACCCGGAATGCACAATGGGAAGACAAGGAGGAATATAGCACAACCAAAGAAGTAGCGAGCTGTTGTTTCATCAGAGGTAGATGAACCGAAGATAAGGAGATAAAGGCCAGTAAGTATGGCTAAGGCATTTAACATTAGGAATATGAACGAATCCCTGTGAACTGCATGAGGAGGTAGAGGATCTAAAGCTGGTTGGCGAAGGATTGGGACAAGTGCTGCAATGGAAGTGAGAAGGGGAACGACAGCATTCAGAAGGAGATACACTGAACTTGAAGATGGGTTTGCTGAATTGGCAGCAAGAGTGTAGAGTGCTGCACTTACGCCATTGAAGCTCACTGTCAGTGACAAAGCAAGTGGCCTATTGACTGGGAAATTCCTGATGCACAGAACAAAGCATACTGTGTTGAACCAGCAGATGCTGCAGCCAGCCAACAAGCAGAGAAGAAAGACCTGGTCCCATATATAAAATGAAAGGCAATGAGCGAATCATAACTTTGAATTTGCAGAAAAGGAATTCGTTTCATCTCTGAATAAGGGATAATTAGTTTTAGAATCCATACGAAGTATGTAGCTATACTCAGTTTGATGGAATTTAGAACTGATACACATGACTTTTTAAATCGTTTAAATTAAATTATGTAATTTGCAAAGTTAAAAAGGAATAGAAGCGTGGAAAAGGGATGTCCGCAGAATATACTGGACCACTAATGAAATTAACTAATGAAGGAAGCTAAAATAAATATCATTTTCAGTTATTTTAGGGGAAAATATTTTTTAATAAAAATATTACTTATATATTTAATATAACACATTTTTTCAAATAATCAGCTTAAATAATTTTCATAATTTATTTACATTAATTATTTCACTCTTTTTTAATAAAAATATTACTTATATATTTAATATAATAATTTTAATAAAACTCAATATCTTTTATTATTTATTATAAAGGTTAAATAAAAGTTATACAAGTCTAATGAAAAAAGAAAAGCTATGTAAGTATGTATAGTAAAAATAAAATTTAAGCAGCTTAAAACTACTAAAAAAAGTTTAAACGATTTATCTTTATCAGAGTTAAAAAATGTATCTAATGTTGACAGAATTAAAAAAACTAGTTAATATATTATATTATGAAAAGATATGAAATGAATCAAATTTTTTATTTCAATGAAAAAATTTTAATTGATATAAATATTGATAATTTAAATCAAGAATTTTTAATTTTAAATGTATGAGATGTTAGAAAAGGCTTAATTATGAACGAATTCGTAATTTTATATTTATATTTTGAGATTTGATCCTTTCAAATAATTGTAATTTTAGTGACTCTATATAATAAATATTGTTTTCTTTTAATCCTTTATTTTAATTTTCCGTTAAAAATTTAATGAAGTTTAAAGATTACTTAGCTATAACTCAGGCGACAAAAAACGAATCGAAGCAAAGAAAATTAGATCGGTGACCGGACAAGGGGGTGGAGAAAGAGAGTGGTACCGCAAAATAAGGCAGAGAGATGATGTTCTTGATAAGGAGCCATTGGAGGCCGTAGCCGACGAAGCCCATGAACGCCGCCATGAACATCACAATCCACAGCGGCAAGTGGGCGAGAGCTAATCCCGACGACCATCCGAACAATTTCCCCATGTCGTTGGCGGTGGCGAGGTAATTCAGTTGAACCTGAGAGATGCCGAGAACGGACTTTAGCGTCGAAGAATACTCCGAGAAATCGAAATTCGTGCCGGTGAATGCCTGAATCCATATCGTAGCCACCAGAATCATCCACTTCCGAGATTGCCCCGCCATCGCCACCGGATGCCGCCGCCGACAGTTTGGATTGTCCTCCCGCTTCCGATGTGAGTTTGCGCTTTGTGAGTGGTGAGTGATGAATGGTGAGGGGTGGCTGGTGTCTGGTGAGGAAGCGAGTCCCCCATTTATATCATGGGACGGACAATCACTCACATCACATCTTTTCCACGCCTCACATTTTGGGTTTGTTTATTTGCTTCTCTCCTTTGTCACTACGTCGCGTTAGGGTCCACTGGGAAAACTGTTCTTGAGAATAATTTTACACAATTTTATACAAGTAAGGAGTTTTATATAGATTTAGATGAAAATCACTCTAAATGGATTTACCAAACTTAAGCTTAACTTTTTATGTCTAAATTAACGGTGTTTTTCAGTAAAACGAGATAATTTCATTCTCTACCGTGTTTCCAAACATACACGTTACCATATTTGTTCTATGAAAAAT
Organism: Vachellia pachyceras; assembly: GCA_025593235.1. NCBI lineage: Eukaryota > Viridiplantae > Streptophyta > Magnoliopsida > Fabales > Fabaceae > Vachellia > Vachellia pachyceras. The sequence continues at coordinate 5,318 of JANTPZ010122566.1, read as the reverse complement.
GAATTCAAATCAGTTAGTTGGATGGAATATGTGGGATGAATTTCTTATAAATGGTGGACTAAATTTTTAATCTTTATTGAAATATATATTAGTATTTAGTACTCAACATTGATTCAATTAGGTTTTAATATTAAAATTGTTAGCAAATATATTTAAATTTTTACTGATATCTAAGACTAAACCATAACAGACATTGAATTGCGAGGAAAACGTTTGCGCCACCCCAAAAAGTATAAATTGAAAACATGCCCTATAGACGTAGCAAGAGCATTTTTATCAACGGTAGCGTAGAAATTGAAGCGGTGCGGGCCCATCCTATATGATATGTGTTGATTTTTACCAAATATCCATTGTAATGGTTATTTTTATGGGAAAATCACTGTTATATTACAAGCAAATGAAATGATAGTAGTGAATTCTAAACATTTGTCAATTTTCCTTGTTTGAGACCTAATTACGATTCTCCATATTTTTATTGATAAAAATTCCTTTTAATATAGGAAAAATTGCAGCACAATCTCATGGAAGTAGACAAACTAAAAAAAAGTCCTCCAATTTGGCACTCTTACTCATGAGTCCCTTGGGACCTCATTGTAATATTGTATGCATGTCCAATTACATTTGTGCCCTTAATGAAAACCAAGTGCAAAATGGAGCCTTTGTCATTTGTAACCTCATTTTCAAAAAAATTGAAGAGAAGCAAATTGCCAATTCACCATACATCGTCTGAGGAGCAATCGCCGACTTGAAACGTCTGTTACCGTTGCCATGAGGAGCCGCCCTCACTATCGCCCTAAGAACACACCGTAGCCGTAAGCCACAACATCGCCATTCATGATTATCATCATTGAAGGCATGAGGAATTGATGTTGTTGAGAGGCTAAGAAAGCACCGTCATCGTTGCCATCACTATTGTAAGAGTCACCATTAGGTACTGTGAAAGGCCAATCAGGGTTTTTACTGATACAACTCGAGTTTTTACTCTAAAAACTTCAGTTTCAGACTTTAAAAACAATCAGACACCACAAGCAACTTCAATGCTCGAGTTTTTCTTGAAAGCTTGAGTTTTAGCTCTTAATAATTATTAGAATAAAACTCTATAACTCAAGTTGATTGAAATAACTTGAGTTATCACCAAGTATTGGTAAGTCCAGTAGTCAAACTTGACAAGTTGAGCAGTAGAGATTAACAAGTCCAACACCCACTAACAAAACTTGGGTTTTATTAAAAAAAACTTGAGTTTTGGGCTTTAAACTCGAGTTATTGTAGTTTTGAAGCCTAAAACTAGAGTTTTTTTAATAAAACTTAAGTCATATCAATGAGTGCCAAACTTGTCAATATTAATAAGGGCGAGGGTTCGAACCTTGGGGAGTAACAGCCGCGATAATTAACGCAACCTCAAAGTGGTTGTCCCATTGGTACCTCGCTACCACCGTAAGGTCTCCTCGCATGGGGTCTGGATTAGTCTGGGGCGGTTTATACCGGATGGTTTATACCAAAAAAATGCGTGTCGAACTTGTCAATTATTACTGCTCAATTTGTCAATGGTAGCTATTGACTTGTCAATTAATGGTGATAACTCGAGTTATTTCAACGAATTCAAGTTACAAAGTTTTATTTTGAACATCTTTAAGAAAGGTCATCAAATCCGGACCGGTGATTAGACCGGATAAGGCAGTGGATTGAGGGTCAGTGGGTTAGATCGGAGTCAAACCGGGGTTCAGACCGGTGAGAAATAAAAAAGGTTTAAAAATAAATATTGTTACACATTAATATAATCAATATTTAAAAGAATAAATCATTTGCTCATAATAATTGTGTTGTATCCAGCCCAACAATGCAGTTTGATCCGTAAGCTAACATAACAATGAATGATAAAATCCAGGCCAACAATGTAACTCTGTATTTCAAAGAGAGAAAACAAGGAACGTGGGGCCAGCGCTGCAAGTCTCACACGGCCAGCCTTAATATAACAATAAAAAAAATGGAACGTGGGGCTGACAATGTAACTCTGCAAGTCCTACATCGGGTACTTGTCCCACTTAGCTAGCCTTTATATAACAAAATTTGGGAATGCCAGGCAACACCTGATGGAACGTGGGATCAGTGCTGCACATGCACCAACAATCTTCTTCCCACCTGGTCTTTTCCAGGAGGCGGAAACATTTTGAAGAAAAACAGGTTGGGGGATCGATCGGGTTACCCACACCCGGGGTCAGAATAAAACCGAACTGGACTGGAGGGCGGGTCGCCAGTTTTCGGCTTGACCTGGCCGGTACAGTCCAATTTTAATAGCCTTGTCTTTAAGAGTCAAAACTCGAGTTTTTGAGTAAAAAATCAACTTGTTTCAGTAAAAGCCCTGTAGCATATGACGATGACTTATACAGCAGTTATGGCAATGACGACGGCATTTTCTTAGCCTTTCAACAATAGGAACTCCTTAGGCCTTCAACGATGCTAATTGTGAATAGCGACATCGTGGCTCGTAGCTAAAGCGTGTTCTCAGGACAACAGTGATAGCGACTCCTCATGACAATGGTAACAAATGTTTCGAGTTAGGGACTGTCCTCAGGCGATGTGAATTGGCAAGTTGCTTCTCTTCAAACTTTTTTTTTTTAAAAAATGAGGTTTACAAACGACTAAGGCTCCATTTTGCACTCAATTTTCATTAAGGGTACAACAGTAATTGCATATGCACACAATAGTAAATGAGGTCCTAACAGACCCATGAGTAAGAGTGAGAAATTGGAGAGACTTTTTTTATACTTGTTTGCTTCAATGGGACTATGCTGCGATTTTCCCTTTAATATATGTAGCCAGTATAGATAGTTTATGAAAAAAATAAAAATTTTAAAGTTAAAGTGGATTGAAATATTTATTTTATTCAGAAGTAGAGCAAAACCCCTAACTAGTTATTACATTCAAATTTGGATGGAGCAAATATGCTCCGCCAGATTATTAGCATGGGTTACTTCCGTTTAATTTATTGAAATTTAAGAAATAACAGTTATCTTGTAAAATCTATTTTAAATTGAAAAATGCTCCAACCTTATAGTAAATGAAGTTTTCAAAAATATAAGGAGCTACTCATTTAGTCTTATAGACTAAGAAAATGCCTTTTAAAAGTTAACAACTTCTCAATTATATCCTTATTTAATTCATATTTGACTTCATTACAAAAAATATACGTTTTTCTCAAGGAAGGTAAAGTCAATGAGATAATAAATTAATAATAAAAGTGTACATTCAATTTCAAATAACAAAACCTATAAATACTATTAAAAATTTCTTCTACCCCTGCTTTGTAAATAAGATAATAGGAATACATTTAAATACAAATTATAGAAAAAATTGATAACAAGTAGTAATTATTTCATAAGTGACTTCCATATTGTATTTGAATTTTCTTTAAGAAGCGATTTATACTGTAAATGGATGGATGGTTGAAGTAAAGATACACACTTTTCCATTCTTTTTTTGTTAAAATACAGGTATTATCTTATTCAAGATAATTCTATTTAAGGCAATATCATATACTAAATGTGGGTATACCTTTCAGTACGAATTTAAACTTTGATTCACTGCGTTATTGATCCAACCCCTTTTGTTTACACGTTTTCCACTGTGTGCACGTGAAAATGAACATGGAAACAACGGGGATAGGCCATGCCCTCAAGAGCAAAACCACTCTTTGCCATACCATTAGTTCTTTTATCCATCGTCCGTGGGTTCAACTGGCGAAAGGATTGGGTTAGTACTCTCATATAAAAGGAGAGGGTTCGATCTTGGTGAGTGCCACTTTATTGTGGCTCCAGTCGTGACGCTTGGGGAGGCATCACCATAGCTTAGTGAAGTTGGGTTGACCTACCTGTGTAGCAAGAACTGAAGAGCTTGTTTGACATGCTCCAGTGCCCGCAAAGTATATCGTGCAGGCCATGTTTCTGCTGGAACATAATCCTTGCCCATTTTAAAAAGGGAGAATTACCCTCAAGTCCCTAGTAAGAGAATTAAATACAAAATGGTCCCAAACATTAGCATTAAATACAAAATGGTCCCAAACATTAGCATTACATACAAAATGGTCCCACAGATTTACAAAATTACCATAAGGTCTCAGGAATAACTGCTGAGGTTGTAAACGAATGCTGCTGAGATTGTAAATGAATGCTGTTGAAGTTATTTGTCATTAACAACCTCAGCAGCTACAGAGGTTGTAAATGAAGGCTGCTAAGGTTGTTAATGACAAGCAACCTCAGCAGCCTTCATTTACAACTCCAAGGTCGAGGAGACTCCCCGAAGGGGTCTAAAGAACCAGGAAGGAGAAGGGAGATGTGGAAAGTAGAGGGCCGACGGATGGCTTAAACCAAAATACTGAAAATAGATATGCAAAGGTAAGAAAAAGAAAAGGACCTGAGAGCGGCGGTAGTCCGCACAGGACTCAGACCTTCAGAGAAAAGAAGAAGATGCAAGACATGATGCAAAGTAGATAAAATAGAAACTTTATTTATAAAACTGGCACTTACAAAGATGTAGGAACCAGGGGATACAAGAGAAGAGAGGAGGATTCTGAAGCGCAGAGTAAGCTTCTGCCTTTCAATGAAGGAGGCTTCTGCTTATATAGGCTTTAGAATCACTGTTTGCACAGTGTCAAGACCTAGAACTTGCTAGTGACCTGAACTATTTTTACAGTACCAGTGCGACTGACCATATTCCTGACTACTGACAATATTCCTGTCAATATTCTTGGCCTGCACACTGCAATATTCTTGGTCAACTGGCAACTTGTTTACAGTGTTTGGATTGACATAAAGTTTTCAGTAATGTTTTGGTGAAATAATAGCAAAAGATTCCTAACTATCATTTCCGAGATTGGTGATTTCCAACTCCTCTTCATCATCAGTGTCTGGCGCTTGAGAGTTGGATGTTGATGGTTCTTGGTTTGCTCCACTAGAAGAAGAAACTTCATTGGTGAGAAGTTGAATAATTGAGCCGAGCTGTTGCACAAGTTCCTGTTTGCTTTGGACCCCTGCGAGTCTGGTTTGAATTCTGGCTCGTTGGTTTAAGAAAATACTTTGCTCCGAAAGGCAAAGGTATTCAGGATTTGCTTTGAACCATTTGTCAACTGCTGCAAGGTTGAGAAATTTGAGTTGGAACTTTTCCCACCATCGGATAAAAGGAATTCGCTGTAGGATAGAGAGGACAACTGCATCTTTATCTTGATGAGAAAAGGAGTACTGCCAGGAGAATATCCAGGCACCTGATAGTTTAGAGAAATAGTGTAGTTCTACTGGAATGGCAGGTTCTACACTAACATTAAA
>JANTPZ010122565.1:0-10819 GCA_025593235.1 Vachellia pachyceras | reverse complement strand
AAAAATAATGACCTTCAGGAGAAGAACTCCGGTGATCGGAAACCACAGAAGAACTGCACATGGAAGACTCGTCGGACGTAGCTTTCTTTTCTCCGCAATCCTTTTCACCATTCGGGTCTGACCCGCACCCGTTTCCCGAAAACGGACAGAAACCTTTGCAGGCCACCGCCGGCTGACCCGCATTCTTCTCTTTCACAGCGACCGTCCATGGAACAACGAAAGGGTACGCGTACCCATTGTTCAACTGCACGTACGTGTAAGGGTTCTGAAACGAAGCCGTCGAGCCAACCACAACGCGACTCTCACCCGGCTGCTTCATCTCGCTGCCGCCATTCGAATTCAGATTCACGTTCGGGTACTCGGATCCACCGTCCTGCCGATCCATTTTCTCCCTCCTGCATACCCGTTGTCGCTGGTAGTTGTCGGTTTCGGAGTCCGCTTCTCTCACGACCCTCTTGTTCTGCTGCTTCTCCTCTCGCTTCCTCCTCGCTTCCAGCCTCCGAAGCGCTTGAATCTCACGCTTCGTCTGTGGATCCATAAAATCCATCACAACACCCTCAGGCTTCCCATGCCAAGCTTGATGACGTTGTTGCTGCTCTCTCAGGTTCAATTCGAACCCGTTTAGTTTCGAAACGGGTTGCGTCATCGGTGCCGGAGTCGGCCTCTCGGATCTACCGAAGCTACCTCCTATAGATAAACCAAGATCAAGCTCTACCTCTTCCTCCTTCAATGATCCAACCTCTGAAACTTCCACCATCGTTTGAACGAAACGAAACAAAACGAAAAGCTGAAACGCTTAAAAAGAGCTATATAAACTGGTTTAATAGTGATTCTGTGAAGGAGACGATCATGGTGGAGGATTGGACTCTGGATTTTCTCGTGCGAGAAAAAGAAGGGAGGGTTGGAGAGTGAAAGGACACGTGGCGGAAGAGGAGAAGGGGAAGAGGACGGTTGGTTGACACGTAAGCGAATCTGGGATGTAATTAGAGGGAAACGTTAATCACAGGTTGTACCAAGAAATCCTCTATCATTCCCTGATTAAAATATCTGTTTTCAAGTTTTTTTAAAATAATTTGCCAAGAAAATCGTAAGGGGGTTAGTTAGGGGTTCTGAGAGTGACATGTGTCCAACGTGCATGAGGAGCTAAGGGAGTGACACGTGCTTGGAGATTTTCTGGGAGAATCTTTAACGTTCGAACAAACAAGTCCATTGGTGGGAGAAGGAAACGACACGCGTTCAAATTCTATGGAGAGTTAGGCCGTAGAGAAGAAAATCTGAAAGGGACATGTTGCATAATTACATGGAGAGTTCAATCACATATTTAAAGAAATAATTATATACAATTGATTTCTCTTCGTATTTATGAGATAGATAATAGATTTTTTGTCAATTTATAAATCATTGTATTAAAATTTTATGTAAATATGTAATTTCATTATGAGTCCCACGCCGGTGGGGAGGGGCTCCGATGTGGTAAATAAGTAGGTTTGGACTCACTTCCTACTAAAGTACTCTTTTAGAGGGCAGCATGGGTCGGGTCTACGTTACCATTCTGGTATCAAAAATTTAGTTTTAAACATAGATTTTATTTTTCTGCTCTGATATCAAACGGTAACACAAACTCAATCTTTTATCTCTAAAACAAGGTGAGTATGGATTTTACACTCATCAAATATTATTTAAGAAAAATAAATTTTTTAATCATGATTGGTTGATTTTTTTAAAAAGAAATTAAAAAGTTTCTTTTCATAATGGGACTTTTTGGAACCTGTAACTGTAAGCATTTTCTTACGGTATTTGCTGAGAGGGCGGCACGTGTATGGGGTAGGGAGGTGTACAACTAAGCAAGCTCATGTTTCGGTAGTGGGGACCACCAGGGTAGGGCGAAAAGGCTTTTTCAAGAGGGATCGGGTAGGTGATGGTGACACGACGACGTTTCAGCTCCTGACTGGTCCGTACTTGGCGCGCTTGGTGGAACTGAGATACGGGGAAGAGGACACGTAGGGGGTGTTTGAATGGGTTAGTTAGAGGAGAGGGATGCCACATCAGAGAGTAAATGCTGGTGGCCCCCAGATAGCAGACTTACGGTTGAAAGGGTAGAGAAGGTTTTGAGGTGCATGAACGACACGTGGCGATGTCAGGGGGTGAGGTAGTATGGTATGATGGTGGGGTAACGAGCAGTGGAGTTCTAGCTGGCTGTATTCGGTTCATTGGTTGGCCTTTTTATCAAAACCTTGGGCGGCTTCTTTTGGCAATTTACACCAATCTAAACAAATCCCAATTCCCATGGCAGGGAAAGTGCTAGTTTCTGAATTAAAGTTTTATTATTTATTTATTATTATGTAAAATTTGTTTTTGGTAACGTAATCCTTAGACATTATTTAAAGAGTTTATTTGATCATTTTTGTAAATCGCTTCATTAATTTCTTTTATATGAATGTAAAATTTAACCATTCATTTGTTATAGTTAGAGTATACTTTTAGTCCTTTATATTTACGTCAGGTTTTACTTTAGTCCTCTAAGTTTAAAAAGTGCACTTTTAGTCCATCAAACTTAACGTCGTTAGTATTTCCTAACGGAAATATCTGACTCATCAAACTTAACGCTGTTATTTTAGATACTTTTTTATTTTACACAATTTAAAATATCAAATTTATTATATTATTAAATTATAATTAAAATGTGAGTATGTTTTGTCAACGTTTTATTGTATAGTTATCGATTAAATTTGATTAGTCAGTATTTTCCGTTTAGAGAAACTAACGGCGTTAAGTTTGAAGGACTGAAAGTGCACTTTTTAAACTTAAAGGATTAAAATGAAACCTGACGCAAATATAAAGAACTAAAAGTATACTTTAGGCTATACTTGATTTTTCCGAAACATTTTGTAAGTGATTTAGAAATAGAACTATAGATATATTAAATACTCTTCTTATCTTATTTGTAAATAACTTTCTATATACTTTACATAGAGTAAAGAACAACTTAAACTCCATTAACTCTACTTCAAAATTTAATAACTTTTCAACTTTATTTCTATTTAATAATATATATTATACTCATGAAAACAAAATTAACATGATAATAAATAAAGGATAAAATTAAAAATTTAATAACATAACTTTAAAATAGGACAAAAAAATTCTTCTTTATCATAGAGAGAGAGAGAAGATTTCAAATGTAATTGAAGGGAAAGAGAAAAGATTTTTTGGACTCTACTTGGCAAACAGGTTGAAGAAAGAACAAGATGTTTCTTTTGTTTTTTCTTGGCGATCGAAAAATAAAGAAATAATTAATATATATAAGTTGATTATGTATTTACAAAATATCGTCTCAATTCATCCTATTTCATCATATCCATGATAAGATATTGTTCTGAAAGATGAACTGGGCAGTACCAATAAGATTTCATTCTTGAAAAAAAAAATCCATTTTTTGTCAAATAATGTGAAGTGATGAGTTGGCTATTAGTTCTATAGTTATTACTGAATTAATTAATACTACTACTGTGTGTTGGTTTATTTTTTTTTTTTTTGAATTCTAATAATTCCTAAAAAAACCAACGCAACAACTCTCACATTAAGCATAGCAATTATATGAAGATCTTTATTTCAAATATCATTTTTTATTTTATATAAATAATTAATAAATTAATTTATAAAATAAATATATTATATATTATAAATATATTAATTAAATTCAATATTCAATATATAAATTATTGAATTTATCAAAATATTATTTAATATATTAAAATAAAAGTGTTAAATATTAAATATATTATTAATTATTAGTTTTTATTCAGCTTTATTAAAATAATAATATACATTTTGAGTATACAATAACACGAATTAAACAAATAAGTTCTTTGATGAAATATAAATATTTATAAATGAATATTATTTAATTTTTTTAATAATATTTTTGAAATTTAAATTGAATTAACAAAGAAAAAAGAATTCTTTTCTTTTCAGCAACCCCTTGTGAAAGAATTTATTTTACTGTCTTCCCATTGTTTTACAGAGACAACCAAGAGACGTTAAGGATTAGATTGAATGGATCTTGCAGGTTTAGATTATATAATTGAATTGCAATTAAACTTGGCCCAATCTTTCACTAAAAAGATTGAATCCAATACAATTAAATATAGAGATATTATTGTATATATTACAAAGATACTGATGTATTTATTATTTTTAGTGTATATATTTTTTATTAGATTTGTTTTTTAAACACTCCACCTCTGAATGTTTTTATTGATATTAATTAGAATTGGGTCTTCACTGGTATCTAAATAGGATCAAAACTATCTATTTATTTACTTCGTCCACATATGTATTCTAACTCCCTATTCAACTACATCATAAAACCACCATTTTTCCATAGAGATTCATTGCCTCTATTTACATGAAAATACACTAGATGAATAGTCATTTGATGAAAAATATCTTTTTAAATATTTCATTTCCTATCACAATAAGCATATAAATAAAAAATAGGTTGGATAAAAAAAACTGCTCTTTATCCAACTTATTTGGATTTATGTTGATCGAATAGATGCAATCAAAAAATTGTAAATTAAAAAAATGAATAGAAATGAAATGGAAGAGTAAGGTAAGATGGAAAAGATGCAAAATCAATAAGGGCCGTTTGCTTCGCTGAAAATGCGTTGATGGAAAAGAAAAATTGAGATTTTCTATCAGCGGAGGCCGTTTGGTTGAACATTTGAGACGGAAGCCATTTTTCATTCGAACGCGGTAACCTCTCTTTCCACCAAAAATGGTGGGAAGCCAAATTCAATCGCAAGCAAAAGACGGATTTGACCATGACATTGGATCCGTTTGAGAAAGCGGTAGAGAAACGCTTTTACCATTTACGAGGTAAATGTGTGAAGGAGATTATCTCGTTTTGCGGAAAAACACTGTTGAACGTGCTTTTGGGGTGTTCAGAAGCTTTGTCAAACACCCCCATTGTATTTGTGTGTTGAAACATAAATTAAAAGCAGCTCATTGCACTGCCGACGATGGAGAAAAGAGGAACAGATGGTGAAGACGAACAAATAAATCGTCACGGAGAAGATGAACAAATAATTCGTGTGTTGCATAACATTGTAAATAAATTATTCATCTCGAAACATCTGAAAACGGAACAAGCAAATTGTTGCCGAAGAATTGAACAAGTAAACGTCGCCGGAGAAGACGACGGAGAAGATGAGCACATTTTCACCTCATTCGAATGGAGTGAAGATGTGATGAAAATATATTACCACATCTTCACCTCATTCGAATGGTATGAAGATGTGGTCTTCATTTCTTTTTTATTATTTAGTTCTTATTAATTACTTCAAATATTAAACATTTTAATAATTATATATATTTTTTAAATTTCATTTTATACATTAAGGACAATATGGTTATTTGACACTATTTTCTTACTTACATTGCAACAATTTTAACCCAACCAAACACAAATTTGTTGGAAGCCCCCTACCACGAGCTTTACAAAAATATCACTGTCATACTTTTTAGACCTTATCCTCTACAAGAGGTCTAAATGACAATTTTGTAACAGTGGTCCTTAGCCACTGACCTTGGTGTTGGAGCTCTGTAAAGGAAAGATTGTAATACCTAATGAAATATTAGTAGTCTCTATATAAAACTTGCGAATAGGCTGAAAGTATAGTTTTGTTACTCAGTAAATGAAAGTTGATAACATCTAATGAAATGTTAGTAATCCCTATATAGGCGGTAGGAGGCGTTTCGATGCGGCGACGCCAGCTGTTGGTGGCTGCTCGCCGGCAAAGTCCATATTAAGATGGTTGTGAACTTTTAAAAATGATTGAGGGCATCTCAGTTTTTCCCTTTCCTACTCTCTGTCTTTTTCCTCCAATTTTAAAAATCCTATTTTGAGATTGACTCATTGTTTGTGAAATCTTTTCACACTTCTCTGTCATTTACTGGTTTCCATGTTGTTTTAATTTTTATCATTTTCCCTTTATAAGATTGGGTTTGGAACTCCAGATCGATATTCAACCACATCTAATATCTAAGTTAACACAACATAATATTTTAACACTTTTATTAAATAGAGGTGATTTTTTCTTCTAAATGTGTGTGTGTGTGTGTATATATATATATTATAAAATACATAAGAAATACTCTATATGAGTCATATAATTAATTTGTGAAAGCCAGAGTTGACCTAACAAACAAGTGAATGGCTGGATTGCTAAGATGGTTAAAGAAAAGAAGGCATTTTGGTAAGAAGGTTGATAGGTGCAAAAGATCATTTTGGTAAAGAGTACGACTCAATTGATGGATGCAGCTGGCAATGATATTGACAGGTTTGTTTTCTATTACATATTGTACCCTTTGGAAACGCGATATTACTTTTACGTAAGTCAAGGTAAATATTTGAATGGAATTATCTTGTTTTATGAAAAAACACTGTTGAATAGTTTAACTTTTCCAAACGCTTTGTCAAACAATCCCATTACTTCTTTTAAAAGGTACGTAAAAGTGATCAAGACATTAAATCTTTTTTTTTTGTAATTTACCAATATTTAAAATTAAGAATTACATCTTGAGAGAGGCAAGAAGGTAAGTTTGGATCAAATTTTAAAGAGGGGCAATTTTTCAAAAAAAAAATGCAATTAATACTTTCTTGATGATTTTGTCTTTTTTTTTTTGCCCCATCTACAGAAAACGCTATCATTAAGCAAAAGATCCATACATGAAAATAAACAAAGCTTATAAATTAAGACGCATATAAGTTTATAAACTAAACAAACTTTATGAAGCAATCAATCAAATGAAAATGAATTTTAGCCACTCAATTGGCCATCGAATTGGCTTCACTTTTCTAGAAAAGTTCCATATAATAGAAACTTGAAATGGTATGTAGATCATATATGATTTTTTAATTTTTACCAACTACTTATATAGATTAAAGCAATAATTTTTCAGAAAAATCCCTTTTTTCTACCTAATAGGCATGCATAATGGATCAACTTTTGCCACTTCCAATGGTTGAAATAAAGATTATTTTCATATATATATATATATATTTACATATATTAGGCAAAGACATAAGGCCCATTTCTTCTGTTTTGTAAAACCGTCCTGGACGGATCTCAGTACTTCCCTCCTTTTCTTTCCATCACTTCACATGATTTTTTCTCTTCTCATCACCTTTTGATTTATTTTCACGGCCAAACACATATTTACCCTTCTACTGCACACGTATACTTTTACTGGAAACAATCTTGTTTTGAGACACTATCAACTGCTAAATATGAACATATCTTCTAACAAGAATTCAAACAATGATTCATTACATTGTGAGAAACCAATCTCTTCCATTAGACTTAATCCCAACATGTATCACAGCACATGAATTAATGTCAAAGAACACACTTACACTAAAAGCAGCAAAAACTTTATGTTGAGAACTTCTCATTTGCAACAATAGAAAATGTCAGTAGAATCTGAAAAAAAAATATCACTGTAAAGTTGAAAAGCTTAAAGCTCAAAAGTACGAGGTTTCATATGAAAGGCAAAATATAAAAATGATAAACGAAACAATCAGAGCCTTCCATTTACAGTGTGTTTCTGGGCAGAAGATAATTGCACTACACAGGCATCTTCCTCAAAAGCTGGCCTTGCATGATGCTGCACCCCAAAATCAACATCCATGAACAAGAACATGCTATTGATTAGTAAAAGAAAAATTAATCTTTTTGTTCTCATTGTTTTGACTCAGTTGTAACTCATTTTTCACGGTTTTGACTTGTTTATAATATAGTCACTAGACTTCGACACAATGCTGCTCAGTCCAAGTATTTTGACCATTAAACATATTAGCCCCCATATTTTAAAAAATAAAATTATAAATTTCAAGAAGTTTAGTCACTAAAGTTTTAAATTGTTAAAACTACAAGGAACTGAATTGCAATGAACTAAAATTCAAAGACCGAGTTTCAATTAAGTGAAAATTATAGAGATTAAGTTGTATTGAGTCAAAGTTTAATTACTGAGTTATAATCGAATCAAAATTATAGGGACCAAACGAGTAATTTTTCTTTAAAAAAACCTAGAGGAAACTGCATTGTTTATAAGTCATGAACAATGCCGCTCATGTTAGACTCCGTGTAAAACACGGGACCCACATTAAAGAGATTGGTCTGTACCTTTTGACATAATAGTAGCAGAAATCAGCCAAGATGAATGACTGAAGCATTTCTGAGAGGAAGGCAGCCAAGAACCAGAAATATCCACTCCCTATCAAAAATAAATATGCCCCTCGAGTCTCGTAGATCTGCACAACATTCGCAACCATGCTTCTTCATATTATCGCTAAATTCCATCTTAAAAGAGTAGAATATTTTCTAAAAGATGCGATCTTTCTTTGTTTTTGGCATATTTAGAATTCTTCGGCCCAAAAAAAAAAACAGAGAAAATGGATTATTACAGGGTGAAGTTTGAGGATAAGAAAAATTTTAACTTATGATTGACATGGGAAATTCTTGAATGGAAGCACCAGTTTGGGATCACTACAAAAAAAAACACTTTCATCCTTCACGGGAGAACTCTTTTAACATATTTACCTGTCGTATAATGTAAATCATTTAAAATAAACTAATTGAAACAAGCAATTCCATCAAGGGTACTTAGGAAAAAACAAATCATAAAAAGATATGTAAGCAGTAAAATGGAAATTGAATAGGCTCTCTCCATTCTGCAAATCAGATGACATTGATCCAGTCTATTTTGGCCAGAGGTCCAACTAAAAATATAGTAAACCTTAATGAACAAATGTCTTCTATACATTTGCTTTTAGAATAGTTTTCTTTCATTTCTGAAATTTTTTCCCCTTGAAATAACAGACCAAACCAAATAACAATTGGATCATTATCTGCGTAAATTTAGAGGTTCTAAAAAGACTAAATCTTATCTAAACACAACAGATTTTATCAGAATTCTACTCAATGAAGGTCTCACCTGAATAATCCAATGAGCCAAAGACAAGAATCTTGAAACACCCAATGCAAAGACATAGTACCCTGTAAATGTTTCAACCATCTGGAAACACACCAGAGCTATGATCTCACTCAAAAAAAGACAATGTTGAAAATTTTTAGCCAAGAAAATAAACAAAAAGAACCAACCTTTGCATTCTGCATGAAGCGAACTTGAGGCAGTACAGAAACAGCTTCCAAATACACACAGAATGCCCAGAGCATATTGCCCACTTTGTGATATCTTGTGGCAGGATGGATCACTACTGCAAGGATTGCTGCAGGCACCAGCTAGGCACATAACAAAATCATAATGGCGTATTGCCACTCACATGACTTAGTGAGTTGCAATAAAATCAATACAGACCAGTCAAAGGGGTCATGTATAATCTCTTCGAGCATGTGGTAAAAGTAAAGTATTGCAATACAAACTGTGGTTCGGTTGAGTGGTAAAGGACTCAGCATCCCTTAAACAAGTTCTCGTGTATGAACATTGTGGCTGGGGGAAAATCATGCTGGGAGAGTTTACCGAAGAAACCGAATTTAGAGAGTACTACAAGTTCTGCATTGCTAGTGATCTTGAACTTGGAACAGGACTACATTTCAAGTCTAAGTGACACAAACATTTCAAGTTACATTGATTGTATATATTAAACTCAGAACAGAACTAAATTAAATACTTGAAGGTCTAATTTTGTTCTGATTCCATTCTTTGAGAGAAACTAAAATGATCCTATACAATCTTTCAATGGATAAATATTCTATATGTTGGAAAATAAAGAAAAAGCTTTCAAGTACTTAAGTCAATAGATACTGGGGTCATCTTTAGAGTACCAAAATTAGTCTCAAATTCAAAAAGAAGATATACAAAAACTATATTTACCACAAATGAGAGGCGCAAGTTGTCGAGCTCCTTGATGTAGGATGATTTCAACTTGAACCTTATCCGGTATATGACCAGTGATGTTAACAAGAGAGAAATAAAATCCAGCACAGTGTGGATATCATTCTCCATCAAGAAGCTGCAAATTAATCTCGCAGTTAAGAACAGAGCTGTGAGCTCCTGCATCTTCAGTGACAGACCTGGACAAAGGCAACACAAAATTTGATAAAATTTTCAAATTTATAATATACACTGGAAAGTTGAAAACATACAAAATTGCAGCTATCAAGTTCCTGACTTTTCAGCCATGAGGAGAGGAAACATGCAACATACAACAACAAGAAGAAGAAATCTTCTTCCACTCCGTAGGTTCAGCTTACATGGATTACACGACACCATTGTTATCAATGAACAGATTGCTAATTAAAAGGTCCATTCTTGAATTTTTTTTTTTAAAAACAAACGAAAGAAAGAAATCAAATAGAATTGACCATTATTAATGAATACTCTTTCATCACTACTGTTAATTTTGTTTTTGTTTTGTTGTACTATTGTAGTTGTTAAGTAATGATATCCAGGTTTTTATTAGAAAAAATACCTTATAATCGACACCAGCATTGCTATGGAGAACAGTTGGCCAAAACCAGTGAACATAAATGGAAAAGTTCAATTTTATCCCTGAACAATCAGTTTACATGAATGTTACAGACCTCAAATCAGTTTTCTCTGTCATATCAAATCAAAATTAAAAGAAGTGATACAATTCATCAATACACAGAGGAAATTCTCTGTCATATCCAAAAATTTTAGTTTTATCTTTTCTTGCCCTGAACAGTCAGTTTACATGAAAGTTACAAACCGATTCAGAAATTTGCGCAGAGAAAAAAGTAAACTTTAAGAGAGAGAGAGAGAGAGAGAG
>JANTPZ010122563.1:0-16800 GCA_025593235.1 Vachellia pachyceras | reverse complement strand
TAAAACAGGACCACGCATATCTTACTCGTTCATTTAACATACCTGTTTCCCCACCGAGAGTGCAGATCAAGAATTACTATCTGCTCCTGCAGAGTGATATTTCCACGCCGGACGTCAGGACGCAAGTAGTTCAGCCACCTTAACCTGCAACTTTTGCCCGTTCTCTTCAAACCTGCAAATTCCACAAATTTACATTCAGTCGAAAATCACTCCTTTTTTTATGTATCAGACAGTGAGCTATCAACTTGGAAGGCGCAATCATGCATAGAGAAGGAACAGAGCACGTGCCGGCAGAGCGGGCGACGGAATTCCAGCGACCCTCGCCGTGGATGGCGATGTAATTGACCAGAATGGTGTCCTCTTCCACAGTCCACGGGCCCTTCCTTATGCCCATCTCATCGTCACTCTGATGTGTCTTCATTTCGTTTCCTCTGTTTTATCAAAATAAGCACCTGCGTGTCCGTGAGACTCAAAGAGTGTGTACACGTGTATTAATTAGAGAGGAAGAGGAGTGATGAAACTGTGGGAAACGGTGTGAAGGGGAAGATGAAACCGAATGTGGGATTCGGTCTTGGGTTGATTTAAGTTGCTGGGGGATGTGGAATTATATATAGGAGGAGATAAGAATAAGCTCCTTGGAATTCTAATTCTAAATATGATAAATGATAGTGGCCAAGTGACTCTCGTTGAAAAGGAAAGCACACCGGACTCGTTTTTCTTAAATTAAATACAATTATCATAATTAATAACAGCAACTGCTTCATTCAATTGAGTAGCGCTTGGTGTATTAAGAAAGAAGCTCGCTGTTTTATGGTTTGACCCGAGGACTTATCCTCATCCCTCCGAGACACGCGCTAAGAAAGAAAGGAAACATTAATCCAACTTCAAGTGGTGGCATCCGGCGAACCATTAAACAATCTTCATGGGTTTGGTTTATTCTATTCATTTATATTTGTTAAACCAGAGAGGCATAAAAAATATATAACGTTCTGTAAGCAAGCAAAACAGTGGTGTTGGAATTCTGATATTCTCCTTCCTCTGTGTCATGGGACGATGATGAAACGTGGAATTTGCATATGCGCTAAAGCATTTATTTTCTTTCTGAAGTAAAAAATGGAAAAAAGAATTAGGGACGGAACGCTGTGCCATGCCTGTAATTAGAGTTTTAAATGCTGACCGAGAAACAGGTGGAAAACCAGAGATGGGTCCGCGGTTTTTTCCACTAAGGAAGAAGGCGGTGACCGTGGAATGAGAGGCAAAATTAATGATTATCAATCACTGATATCTGAACATAAGTAGAAGCCTCTCTTGATTCTGGATTCAACGTTTATTAGGTCAGTGATATGTAAGAGGGCCGAGAATTTTTGTTCACAGAACAAGTCAAAGAAAAAGGCGACGAATTGGACTTGGTTTGAATAAATTTCAAACCAGTGATCGGCACAATGCAGGGAAGGAGACAAAATTCTCTTGATACGTTGAACAAAAACATCAAACAGCCTCCAAACGAGGAAATTTTGTTGAAGTCTCGAAGACTAAGCGAAACAAGCCTGCAATATGGGTATTCCCGTGCCCCAGCAAACTTGTTCGACCCAACCTGATATGAGTTTCGGCCGTACACGTCATGGGTATCAGATACAGAGGAGACTGCAGTTGAGATGTGCATAATTTTCTGCGTGATTTGATAAAACTCGACTTGTTGAATGAGCCAAGCAATCAAACAGGACCCAAAACGGTTGCCGAGAGTGATGTGATAGGCTCCTCTCGTGCACTTGTTAGTAAATTATAAAATCACGATTGAAAAGATCAATCCAAACGAACAAGAACTAAAGTGACCAGTGAGAGAAAAAAGGTGGTGAGGTTGCGTGTGAGAAAGCAGAGCACATAAGCGGAGTGTGAAGTAGTTGGTTGATTAAAATATAGATTAAACTGGCAGCACTGATAAAACCAATTACAACGAAGCGTGTAGATATAAGCAACGACGACAGGACAGTGGTGCAGCAAACACTGGGATTAAGCCAAGTCGGCCCCTTCTACAAACCATTTTGCAATTGGGTTCCTAATTTAGGCCAACACACCTCGACACTACGTACGTACCGGGATTGGACATGATGAGTCCGTCTGGCGGGTTTGATAATGAGTGCGGATAAATCAGCTTACTTCATGAACAGCCTTGACTACGAAATTAAGTTCTCAAAGAGTCACAGTGCAATATTGAATTAGAATCATGATTTGGGAGTGATAATGGTGGGTGGAAAATGACTTCAACGGTGTGAGCAATTAATTAGCAGGGGAATAATCGTAGAAAGAATAAACAGTCAGAAAGAATGGAGGTACGACCAATAAGGAAGGACATGTGGGTGGGCATTATTGAAGTTTTTTTTTTAAACATCAGGATTCTTCGGATGAATACAGTCTTATTTGTATTATTGCCAAATTAACTAAATGTCAACATATCTTAAAAGATAGATTCAAATCATGATTCATCATGTAGTGAGGATTACCCATTTCTACAAAATGGTATATAAAAACAGCCGTCTGTCATATTACATTGCTGGGACGCTGTTCATATGCTTCTTTCTTCTATTAAAAAGAAAAAGATTGAATCTTTGAATGAATTGTGAGTGATTAAGAAAGGAGAAGAGGAAGGGGGAGGAGAGGCAAGAGTGGTGCTGGCTTGTCGTGGTAGGGATTGTTGAAAATGCATGCACCCCACTTTGGACTTTGTTCCATTCCCTCTGAATTAGTTTCTCAAAACAAGACAAATTCCCTTCTCTATGAAATTCCTTCTTGTTACAGCCCTCAGGCAACATGCCGTACGTACGTGTAAACCACATTGCAGTGAAGTTGCAGTTGCAAACGAAGATAACTCTAATAATTTTATGCGAGTGGGGTAGACTGTCCTGGTCAAAAAAAGTCCAAGTAAATAAAACAGTAACTAATCACCGCATATCTTTTTATTCCTGGCCATCTAATTGATTTATATGCCAAATACTGAATTAAGGACAGTGTCATTCAACGTAACTCGATTATCTGTTCTTTCACTTGTGGCCCAGATGCCAACATACAACGTATATTCTGTACTTACTTTATAAATCTAAACCATGGTACGGTTGAAAAGTTTATAAATAAGCCTTTTAACGATTTTCAATTAGAAATCACGCATGAGACGGTTTAAATGGGAGGCGTGATTCATATATGTGTGTATATATATATATTACATCTACTGTTATTATATGAACTTGTTTAGCATGTGCAGGAAGTACACTAACTTCACGAAAAGAGTGGCTAAAATACCAGGGAAAATGAACTAAATTCAAAATCTGCAATTTTACATTGGCAATCCCAACACATGAGCCATTTGATTGTTCTGACTTCTTTGCTAAACTGAGCTGAGTGAACGGGTGAGAAACCCTTGAATTTATTAGCGAACACGAAGGT
The DNA here is from genome assembly GCA_025593235.1 of Vachellia pachyceras. Classification (NCBI taxonomy): domain Eukaryota; kingdom Viridiplantae; phylum Streptophyta; class Magnoliopsida; order Fabales; family Fabaceae; genus Vachellia; species Vachellia pachyceras. The sequence continues at coordinate 13,362 of JANTPZ010122563.1, read as the reverse complement.
CAGGAATTGCATCTTAAGCCATCAAACATATCCGACCCCTTAGTGCTTATTTGGAATCTCCATACAAAATCTAGGTTTTGCTATAAAACTTATGTTTTGACCTAAAACCTAAATTTTATCCAAGTACATCAATTTTTCTGAAAAGCTTTTTTGGATGTAAAACCTCGATTTGAAACTTAAGTTTTGAAAAAAAACTATTATCTTATCAAATCACACACTCTCTTTTAATAAATTTTCTCTTTTTTATTTTCTCTTTCTTTCATCTTTCATACCCACTTTTTGTTTTGAATTTTGTAAAAATTGATAATTTTTTAAACACACTTTTAAAACATATATTTTGTCCTAAAACCCATATAAGTTATTCTCAACCCGACTTCGTAGTTGTTTAATTACCCTGAAAGCCTCCATGTACGCATGACACCTTTGCATGGTCAGAATCGGAATATACGCATGTATGTATGTAAGATTCCTTTCACTTGCTTTGGGAATTCAAAGGTTCGGTCGATCCACATTTATGACGGGCCATAAATGGTGCACGTGTAACTCATCTGGGGCATAATGACGAGCCTTCATTTAGACATTAGGGAGAGAGATATGAGCCTCCTGGGCTTGGCGATTGCATCAGCATTACATATGATGACGATTAATTGGATTGCTTACCCCCAACAGACTTGACGTTGACGGAGGAGAAACGTTTGATCCCAATCCACGTCACTCAAACTGATTTTGAAGCTTCAACGTCTCATCTCGCCTCCAAGTGCTCAACAGCCAAACTGAGAAAAACGCCCAAACGCACCACTATCTTTGACTTTCGCCTCTTGTACGGAAATATGTTAGATCAAGTCAGACTTTAATTAAATAGGTTTAAGCTTGCAATGAATATAATAAGCGTGAGCTTGAACCTGAATGTATATTTTTTTAGGCTCAGGCCTGAGCCTTCAAAAGGCCTGGTAGGGCCTGAAACCTTTTTAAACGCCTACATGTAATGAAGACATCTAAAAAGACCTTTTGTACACCTTTAAAAAAGGGCTCAAGGTATGTAACCCCCTAAACAATTTAACCATATATTATATTCAAAATGAGTTACGTAACTTGTAATCCATTCTGATACCGTTTGTAATTTCAAAGAAACCACACATTTAAATATAATTAGTTATTAAATCCTCAAGGTCCAGAGCACAAAAGTTGTGGGTGAGACATCCAGCCCACAAACCTTTCACAATATCACATTATCACATCGACCCAGGACACAAAACTCACCCACAAGTCACCATCATAAGTCATAAAAATCAGAACAGTTATTAATAATCCCATTAACAATATAAGTCCAACTACATTTTTCAAATCAATACTTAATATCTCACACATGTAATTTATTAATGGGTATAATTTTACAAAATAACCATAAAGGTATAATCAAATTATGCAAGCCCTATAAGTTTGGCAATATACATTTCTCCTCAAAATAGTTTAACTATTAAGCCTACAGTGATAGCTGCTATCAAACTGTTGGCTCCTTCCCTTCACACCTCGAACCACTAAGTTACTCTCTTGAAAAAAAATATATATCAATAGGGTGAGACATAAAGTCCCAATAACCAATAATCAATTCACAGAATATACAATACGGGATTATAAGCCAGTGAAGCAGTGTTAATATATGATATTTAAACAAAATAATGTTTTCCATTCAATATAATCAGAATGCACAAGTGATCCCTCTAACCTACTCCTCTATATCACTCCATCACGACTCCCCACTTACATGCGAGTCACAATGAATCATGGCCTCCCTCCTGGGTCTAGGCCGACTCCCCACTTGTGTGTGAGTCACAATAAATCCTGGCCTCCCTTCTGGGTCTAGGCTGACTCCCCACCTGAGTGTGAGTCACAATACAGCCAACCACTATGATCAGTAGTGGGGCAACCGCGGATACATTCACAATACATTACACAAGTCCCATTATCACAAGATCACCCAACTACTTCCATACACCTAATATGTTAATTCCCCACAAATGCACAAATTCACAATATGTTACGGATAAAGATAAATTATGAATAGCTCATCAAACGTATCTCTAAGCAAAACATATCATTTATATATATAAAGAAAATACTTCCCACTTCACTAAAATTGAACATATAAAAATAGAGATAAGATTTGTAATACATAATTAAGTTATCGAAAATACCTTACAATCCATGCAAAGCATATAAAATGAATTAATATCGGTTACCTCAACTCCGGGATACTTGTAAGTCCAATTCACAAAGCACCAACTTCACTCAAACTAATCTACACGATAATGTAGATAAAAATTTAATATATATATATATATATATAAATTACACAATCAACTTGATTATCTACTTTTAAGGTTTTGAAATAATCATTTAAAATTTATAGTCCCCAATAATCTCTCAACTATTTAATTTGATCCGAAATTCAATTATTCCCCTTAACCCAAAAACTTAATTACTTTGTAAATCAATATCAATTGCACGGTTCCCAATCCAAAGCTCAGGGTTTAAAACGTGAAATTGTTAAATTATAGATCTTTAATCTGTTCAAAAACATAAACCGATTATCTTCAATAACACTTATAAATCGTTAACTCAAACCTAATATGTACAAGCAACATATGTAGATTAAACACAAACTGATTAAATCAAATAATTATTTTAAACTATAACAATCGTCAAATCATAAATTCACAAGGAGGAAAATTAACAGTTATTTCCCTTATACCTTTTATTAGACAGTTCTTAACAAAACTCAATCTTTATCTCAAACCCTAATCTTAAATTTTTATCTGATCAGAATGATATTACTACCGTTAGAAAGGGAAAATTATTTAGAAAACTTTTTATGAAGGAAGTAAATTGAAAGGAAGTAGTTTTGATTACCTAACTGATCCTAAAAGAAACTTCAACTTCTAAGGGATGCCGATGACGCCGCGAAGACGCTGGAGCCTAATGCTATGAATTCAATATATATATATACCTACACCATGACGTCAGCCCCTTGCCTTTTATTCCTTTTTTTATCAATAAATATGTGTATTCCACCTCTTATTATATATATATATAAGTTATCATTATTATATTTTTTTTCTTTTTCTTTTCTGTTTATCCTATTTTATTTTATTATCTCTTTAATTTAAAGCCTCACATTAGGATAAATTATTTTTAATTTAAAATATTACTTAACTAATTATATTTAATATAAGTATTATCTCTAATCCCTAAAGTAAACAATTATTTATCAATGATAATTGAACCTTCTAAATAAATAAAAATTATGGATGTTACATTTTAAACCTATTATACTTATTGTATGTAAGTTTTTAATATAAAAATTAGGATAAAAAATTCAAAAAGTGTTTTTTACATCATATAAAAATAATTATATTTATTGTATATATAAATAGGCCAGCATGTAGCCTTATAGGCAAGGCTTCAAAAAAATAGGCCTGACCTATTTATCCAATGAGGCCTTTAAATAGGCCTTAGCCTGACCTAATACACATGCTAAGTTAAACCAGGCTCTAAATATGCCAGACCGTAGGCCACCTGATAGGGTCCTGGCCTATTCCCACTCCTACCTCTTCATGTCTTCTTGAAACCGTTTACTGCTTCTTTTGACTGGTTGTAATTTTATAATTTACAAGGTAAATGCTATCTTCAATTCTTACTATAAAATTTATTTAACTTTCTTTTTGAAATGTTAAGAAAGCTAATTCTTTAATAAATTTATCATTTTTTTCACATCGACTTGCAGTAATTATAAATTGATATATAATCTAACGATGTATATAAGTATTTTAAAATATATGTTATAATGAAGTAATTTATTTACCCTTTTCAATATTATAAAAAAGTCAATTGAGTCTTATATTAATGATTGTATATGATGAGTTTTGTTTCCATACCCGTAAACATATTCACGAGAAGCCAATCTTAACAACAAGCCATATATTTACTCTTACATCCACTCACATTTTACACGAGTTATATAATTTATATTTTAAAGTTATACGCTCAAATATTTCCTAGAAAAGGGATTGACATCTTCAGAGAAAAATCACGAATTATATAATTTATTAAAATGTATATTTTCTCGTCCGCGGTGGAGAAGGGCCTTACTCAGTTCAAGGGTTTATCTCATTTTCAGACTTTTACAAATTTTGAGGTAAAACTTAGATTTTGAAGAATAAATTTTGAAAAAATAGCCTTTACAGATTGCAAGGCAAAACGTATTTTTTTAAAAATGATTTATGTTTGGAAAGTTATTAGTTTTTACAGATTCCGAAGTAAAAAAGTAAGTATGAAAGAGGAAAGAGAAAGAATGAAAAGTAGGAAAGAGAAAAGAGAAGAAAGAAAAAGCAGAAAAAAGGAAAGATAAAGAAAAGTAGGAAAGATGAAAGAAAAAGAAGGAAAAAAAGTAAAAAAGATAAAAGAGAAAAAATGAAAAAAAGTAAGAAAGAGGAAAGAGAAAGAATGAAAAAAGTATGAAATATAAAATCTAGGTTTCAAACCGAGGTTTTGTAATCAAAATAACTTTTTAAAAAATTTTTTGTGCTGGAACAAAACTTAGGTTTTAGGGTAAAACTTAGGTTTTGAAACCAAATCTAGGCTTTTAAAACCTAGATTTTGAAACTTAATCTAAGCTTTAGAGACAAACAAGCCCCGAAACAAATGAAAGGTCGTTGAAGTCTCTGAATAACAAGCCCATAGATGAGACGCAATTGAGTGAGTTCATCTAAAATCATTAAAAGAAACTAAAAAATCAGTCCACTCGGTAAAAGCAACCATTACTCTTTAATTTCCTGTGTCTATCTCCGTATATCATTTTCCATGACTCGAATGCCTTCACAACTCAACGAGAAAAACAACGCTACGATGTTATACCTCGAACAAGGTAAAGGGATAGAAAGAAGGAAAACAAAAAGTACGCTGTTCTTTTACAGAGGCAAATCCTTACATAGGCAGGGTCAGTGAACACTAACAGAGGAAACAAGAATCAAACGCTCGAGTACATAGTTGCCCGATACGCTGGACTTTTCCCCACCCAAAACTAGTTGTCTCTAGGCCTGCAATACCGGGGGGAAATGATTATATTATAATCTACTCGTAAATTTCATCAAGATGAATTTTAAAATGCTGAGTCTGTCCCTAATCCCTATGGTTTGTGTCAGTGCACTTGTGATGTAACAACCTTGTTTGCAATGTTATTTGATAGCCAGTCAAGTCCTTCATAAAGCCCTTCACCGGACATGGCACATGTGCTCTGAATATACCTGTTCTTGTACAGATCATGAATACGAGAATGGGAAGAAAGGGAGGATGCAGGGAGACGAGAAAATAAGAGGGGGATAATATTAAGCAAAGATTAGTTTTTTCAAGAAACAACATCACTACATCAGATGACACACTATTAACCAACGTCTAATGTCATGTTTGACCGACGTCTATTGATCAATATTCGGCAGTGTTAATTCATGTTCCAGACCATGGTAGACAAACAGAAGAGGGGGGAGTAGAAGATGGCCGCCGACGACGAGTCCCCACTTGCACTGACAAATCACACAACGGAAAACATGTCGGCTCGCCCTCCAGACATCCGCTCGGCTTTATCCCCACGCTCACCTGAAAGCTTCGTATTTAGAAACCCCAGTGCCAATGCTGGCTTCACAAATCATAGTGACATTGAGTTTTTACAATTTCAGCAATAAAACGGTTACCTGTACGAACTCTTGTAACATCCGCCACAGGTATCACTGCACAATCAATGCTTCCATTACAAGTCAACGTGTTCGAAACTGGCACTCTTCTCTTTTGAACCAAAAATAAAAAGACAGAGTGATAGCTTGAGGCCTTACAGAATATTTTGCCGTCACCGATCTCCCCAGTCCTTGCCACCTCAATAATCTTGTCTACTACTGCTTCGACCTGTAGAAAAATGTACGATATCTAATCAAGGATAGTTAAATTTCTTCCAAATTTCATCTTGTGACATCACAAAATATCTTCAACCCAAACACAGCAAATTTTAATCTTGTGATACCCCGAAATTATTTAATAGAAGCACCATTCATTAAAACTTGTAGCACGACTTTGGCATCACTTTTTTTTTTTGGCTGGGGCAAGGGACACACTCACATGTTTTGCAAATCAGAACCTTACTTAGGGTGAATAATGATGACAATAAGTGGGAACTCTTCCATTTAGCCTCAGTCTTCACAAAGTTAATCATCTTTACTCTTGATCAATAAAAGTTGCACAATGCTACCTCCATACGTACCTGGTCCTTGCTCACCACTATTTCCATCTTAACCTTGGCAACAAAACTTTCCTCAGAAAATTCAGAGCCTGTAGAGAATTGAACAGAATTTCAACAAAGAATAATGATAAAGTTAGCAGTGAGCATCTAAGCATGTAATCAACCTTAGATAGATACTTCAAGTAAAGGTGATTGTTGGCAGATCTAAAAGTGTTTAATGGTTTGTTTCGGTTCATTAGTAAAAACCAAAGGTGTGTATTTTTGGTACAAGGGATAGACTATATACTATCAGGAGACATTTCCACTTCGTTAACCTAATCAATGATGGTGGCATGAAAGAAGGGATTGCAATAATGCAACAGAACGACATATCTTCATTCATAGACAGAATCCATCGATCTTACCTCCCTGCCTGTCTTTTGAACCACCTTGAGCACCAAATCCCTTAACATCAGATACTGAGACTCCACGGATTCCCATTTTCAACAAAGCCTTCAATTTAAGGAAAATATAAGGCATCACTTCCCTTACTCATCAAGGAGTTTGTTGGCACTCTGTCCAAATGCTATATAAAAAGTATATATTAACTAAAAAATTGTTACGAAGCACAACTTTGAGCGACATGACTTCATTCTGTAGGCACTCAGTGAGAAGTGCCATCTACTAGCATTATGAGAAGCTGGAAAATGATCTGAAGTTGAAAGATATGCATGTGATAATGAATTGACCCAGCGCGCGCCTCGCGTATTAGCAATTTAGCAGTAACAGGTAATCTTGAGCTTCCACCAAATACTGCCCATAGGTACCAACGAGGTGTGGTGCAACGGAATTTTATCCAATACAGCGGAGTAAAAAATGTAGTTAAACACTTAATTAATATGAACTAAAGTTTAATGACCAATTAGCGTTAAGTCAGTTCTCTTGGGGCAAAAACCATTCTTTTTTTAAAGATTAAGAGTGAAAAGAAAGAAAGAACAACTTAAGAGTTCCAACAGTGCTAGAGAATAGGACTTACTGAAGACACGTGAGAGATTCGCCAAGGCCTACAAGAAGAACCACGAAGATGAAGTAAGGTAACTCCAAAAACACATTTCAACAGTGCAACACCACTCATCCCTACCTCTCAAAGGAAAAGGAAACAATTAAAGATAAAATTTCAAACCTGAGAATCGCTTCCACTTTGTAAAAGTTGGAATCGGGAAAATAACCTGTGGGATCAACAAGTGTTAGAAGCAGAGAACCTGAGAATCGTTTCCACTCTGTTCAGTAATGGTGGATCGAATGTTCATTCATACCGAGAGAATTCTGGGCCCTGATTTTGGGAAGAACCGAAACGATTCGTTTGGGGGTTAGAGCCACATTGCGCTTACGATGAGAGAATTGAGAATATCCTAAATACTTGGGAAGTGAGCAGCAAGAGGGACCTGCAAAAGCAAATTCAACCCCTTTGAGGGGTCTCAGCAAGTTCGGTACCGCGATCGTAGCCATTGTTGCTTCCCCCCTCAACCGAAGCAGGCAGACAAGACAAGAACCTCAATTTTTTATTATTCAATATATAAAAGTTTCTTTTGGTCAATTGTTCACCCCCACAGTTATCCTCATGCCAGCAAATAGACGAAGATCACGTCAACGATCCGTACTGTGCATTATGAAACAAGTGGGCTTGGGCCGTACTCTTCGATTTTGTAAACCAGGGCTGAGCCCAATCTATTTTGAAGTCAATACCATAATTGTATCTGTTTGACGGGGATGAAGTGAAATGTGAGGAGGAAAAATCATTGAAGATGGCTGAGGAGGTCGGCGATTTCGTGTACAGAATCAGTGCAGCAAAAGAGTGGGAAGAGTTGCAGAAGAATAGATCGATTTTCGGTAAAGAGCTTGATAGGTCTTCGGTTTCATCCACCTCAGCAAGCTGGATCAGGTTCTCCTTCTCTCGTTTGTGTTTTGTTTTTTGTTTTTGTTAAACAGTTTACGTGCCTTCTTGTCATTCGGTTTGTTTGATACTTTGATGTTGGGGGAGTATCATGCTTAAGCCTTTTGAAGTGGTTGCTAATACAGGAATGAATTACTAAATCTTCATCGTGCACTTCGGTGCAGGTTCAGTCGACACTGCAAAACTTCTTAAACACCAAAGTGGAACTGTACCTTCTCCAGATTGATGCTAAAAAGGTTAGTGCATGATGCATCCTCTGTGTTTATCCTTGTCTAGGAGGCTACCTGCTTCTGTACGCTGTTCCTGATGCATTTCAATATGATTATTGATTAAGTAAGTGGTATGGCTCGTGATCTATATATCTGTTTAAACTTTAAATGCCCTCAAGTATTTTGTGGGTTCCTTTGGCCAAATATTTGGAAAACTGATAGTTTGGAGGATGAGACTGAAATAGCTGCGATGAAATAGCTTTCATAATGTAGTGGCTTATACTCAAACATGATAGTAGAATTTCGTTTGGCTACAGATGTTTCCAAGAAGTTGAAGCATTCTGCTAGCAAAATGCTTCAAGATGAAAATGCCAAATCGTGGGCACAAATTAAAAAAAGTCTATACTGGGCTTGTTTGATAAGTCCGTTGGGAGAACGGACACAAATTCCAAAGTAAATATATGAGAGGAATTTTGTCTCGGTAAGCGCAGGAATGTCTTTTGGATGCCCAAACGAGCTATCCAAACAAGCCTACTATTGCTTTAATCACTTGAGTAGTGGGCAAAGCGTGAATTGGCTCATTCTTGTCTCTGGATTAGGGGCCGCTTCAAATGATTACTTCATCATAAAATGTGTGGGATGAGGTTACCAGAGCCAAATTCTATACATTTGTTAGTGTGGCCACCATGATTAGCAGACTACAACGTGACTGAACATATTTGTTAAACTCATTGTTGCAGCTGGGAGACGGGTTAGTGTATGAAATTGTGGACGGTTCAAACAGCTTCCCTCATTTCTATGGGCCGTCTCGAAGTTTTAGGCCTCTTTCTCTGGATGCCGTAACAAAAGCTGAGAAGCTGATTCTCTCTGACGATCGTTTCAGTTGTAGTTTGCTGGAAGATTAAATTAAAGCAAGGGGACCATTAGTTGTGATTGAATTGTTCCTTCATGCTTCTTTGTATTGTGTCAGCGTAGGGCGCGAATCAAAGTCTCTGCGAGTAATAGGGATATTGCATTGTGTGGCTAAAAGGAAGAAGCTCCAGCGTGAGTTAAGTTCTGGTGGGTAATTAGAACTTGTAAAAGGCAGCCTAGTTTGCATAAGTGAGCTTGAGAATTTTGATAAATCACGAGTGGATAGTGGGAGTTTTTCATCCTTTTTCTGGAATAAGTCGTTAATTGAATGATCACTGTCCGTTTGTGATTCACATGAAACTATGCATCACATATACTTATGTGATGATAATTTTAGTATAATTAAAACAGTTTTTATCTTAGCACTCTTAATTGGCGGAAGGGTTAAATATAAAATTTTTGCAGTATTCATATAGCTCCAGCTGCTCTTGATCAGAGGAGTATTATTTATTGATTACTGAATTTTCAAATTTTAAATACCTTCGAAAGAACTCCAGATTTTAAGCAAATTCACAGCATGAGCGTTAATGAGTGATGTACAAGCATAACGTTAATAAGATCATCTCAAATAATATTGAAAAACACGTACGGATTACCAGATTGATTGATTCCCTGAGAGATATAACACTATTAGTTGCCTGAAAAATGGAAGCGGGGATAGCTCAGTTGGGAGAGCGTCAGACTGAAGGTCGCCTGTTCGATCCACGCTCACCGCATCTTTGTTCCTTTTCCAATGCGCATGCATGCTGCTAAGAGCTCTTTTGGTTTCCTAATTGAAAATTTAGATTTTGTTTAAGTCCTCATATTTTTTAAAAAAAGCTATTCTGGAAATAAAATTTAGATTTTGAAAAAGCTATTTTCTTATATGATCACACTATCTACCCTTATAAATTTTTTAAACTAACTCAGGTAAAAGTTGTTCTCCGCCATATTTCTATTGTAGCGGAATTACCGGTAACAGCGTTCGAAGGGTGTGGAGTTGAGTCGAAGAAAGGTGATGCGGGCACGATTTCATCCATATACACTGCCCATTTCGCTTGTAACACCCCGTCACTCTGCCTCACAATTGCATTCTACCTCACCTTTCCAAATGCAAAACCAGTTTATCGTGTCAACGTCCTCAAAACCTGTGTTGTGTCCGCTGCCTTTTCTTTTTTGGCAACTAACCTAACCCTGCCAAACCTCAACATCTACTCACCATCATCCCCTCATTAAGTCCAGTTTTTACCGATTCAGCTTAATATTCCCCACGTTCTAACTGCATTATGAACGGGTTTTTCGGCCGTGGTCGTGGCCATGTGACTCCTTCCTTTTGCATCCATGCATTGAAATTGGAACGTAGTGGATTTTGAGAGAGATCTTAACCTCAGGTCCAACAAGTCGGGGGACAATCAAATCAGATCAAATCAGATGGGATTACCCATGTGTTGTAGGGTAGCCATACACAGGGAAGGTCAAAAGGGAGAGATATGGGCCATTGTATGATTTGGGACACTGAGTGAGTTCCATAGATTTCATTTTTATCCTTTTTTAGAGAGTATGTATATGCTCTTTCTAATTCCCCCGCAAGCATTTGACTCTGGAAGATTCATTCATATCGTACATCCCGAGACCATAACAGAACAGTACCGCTATTTGTTCTATTCCTTTTGTCATCCACAATCTTATCTCCTCTGACATCTTATTATCCCCTCATGATTTTGATAATTCTGCCTTTTTTTTCCTGCTTTTCTTTTTTGAGAGCATCCTGGGCCACAGAGATTTTCAAATCCAAAATCATTACCTTACCTCTTAACCACATTCCATGCATTAAGCAATCACACTGTTTGGAGTCATGGTGAATAGGCGCAGCGGCATCATCCATCTGAGTAAAGAAGGAAGATGCGCAACAGGTTTTCAATTTGCAATCATGAGCTGGTTAAAGCTACGCATGAAGGCCTCCAAGAAAGTAGTATAATTCTTGTTAATTAAAAAGCAAAGCTTCAGCCAGCCAACCTGTTTTGGCAATATCGAAGCCGCCTTGCCGATCAAACTTACTTCACTCAAGCTGCCAATCCTTCGGTGGCGGCATCCATATTTTATTCCCCCCACCACTCTTCCCACTTCCCTACTTCATTAGTCAGAGGCTCCGAAACCTTAGTATATTCCAGAACGCACCTTCTTCAAATCTATCAGAACGTTTAATATGTTGTTTCTCAAAAAAGAAATCTGATCCAACATTTGGTTTGGTGGGAGCAATAATGGCACGGCGGATTTATTTTTCTTGAGCCTTTTTGTTGTTAATAAATAAAGTGCATCGAATAATACTGATTAATTATTGCATTGACTTGCGCTTTTATAAATAAAATATTGAATAATAGTACATTTTTTTGTCGTGTATTTGCATTAACTACTCAGTCGTGGCCTTTCATGCTGGGTCAACTATCCCCGCAGGAAGCAGAATTATTGCATATCATATACGAGCATATATCAGAACTAAAATATGCAATGGCTGTTCTCCTACGTATACTTTCAGATTTTAAATAGAAGAAACCAACCAATGAGGTAAAGCAAATTATTGATATTGAACTTGCAAATAGTGGGAACCGAGCTTTAAATTTTTTTTTGAGAATTAATTAACTTTGTGTTTCAGCTTAGGCACATATATAGAAAAAAAGAAGGTTTTGATGTGGAGTGTTTGTTTGATAGGCTAAAATATACTTTTAATCTTTTATATTTACGTTATGTTTCATTTACTCATTTAAGTTTAAAAAAATGCATTTTCAGTCCTCAAACTTAACACGATTAGTCTCTCTTAACCGAAATTGTTGAGTTATCAAACTTAACGCTGATATTTTGAATCTTTTTTATTTTACATAATTTAAAATATCAATTTTATTATATTATTGAATATGATTTAAAAATGTGACCATGTTTTATCAACGTTTTATTATACAGTCATCAATTAAATTTGACGAGTTAGCAATTTTCGTTAAGAGAAACTAACAGCGTTCAGTTTGAGGGACTGAAAGCACACTTTTTAAATTTAAATGACTAAAATGAAATCTAATACAAACATAAAGGACTAAAAATATATTTTAACCCTGTTTGATATATTCATGGTGCAAAGCAGATAAAAAAGCGTCCAGAGTAAAATTTAACAAAATAAGTGAGGAGAAATGATTATGAGCATTATTAAATTGTAACGTAGGGTTAATGTGTAAAATTAATTGAATATTTCTCTGTGAATTGTTAGACACCCAGAAGTTTTTAAACCCGAAAATTTAAAAAATTTGGCAATTTCACCCATATTAACCAGGACACAGAGATGACTCTATACTATGCCACATGTCATCATCAGAAATAAAATATGTAAAATCTAAACTATGCTTTTAGTCCTTTATATTTACGTTAGGTTTCACTTTAGTCTTTTAAATTTAAAAATTACGCTTTCAGCCCCTCAAACTTAACGTCGTTTGTATCCCTTAACGAAAATTGTTGACTTATCAAACTTAACATTAAGAGAGACTAACGACTTTAAGTTTAAGGGACTGAAAGTGCACTTTTTAAATTTAAAGGATTAAAGTGAAACCTGACGCAAACATACAAAATTAAAAGTATACTTTAACCCAAATATGCATTTGATTTTCTTTTCTCTCTCTTCAGTATGCATCTTCAAATTCGCCGATCAACTTCCTCGTCTCTTCCTCTCCATTTTTTTCCACCATTAAAGCAAACCCCCGTCACCCTAATAATAAGATCACTCAGTAAAAAAAATGTTCCTTCATAAAACTCCACCGACTTTTGCTTCTTCCATGTAAGAAAACCCCCTAAAAGTCAAACATATGTTCCTCTTCCCCACAGACACCACAGGTCATGGTTGAAGCTTTAAACAAAATAAAGCCCCACAAATATTAAAATGGAAGCTAAGAGGAGATGCCGACAACAAGAAGAAGAGAAGGTTGGCACTCATCGTCACCGCCTCTGTCGGGTTAGTTCTCAGTGCCATTTCCGCCACTAGGTTAGTGCCCATGGCGCCGCGC
>JANTPZ010122562.1:0-12192 GCA_025593235.1 Vachellia pachyceras | reverse complement strand
TGGAGATAAATCAAATGATATGCCATCTGGGTGATGTGTATGTTTTTTAAATAAATTAGACAACATTCAATCATTAATGTAAGATATTGTTTGTAGGGCATTTTGAACTACAGATCCAAGAATGGAGGTAGTATTAGACTGGAATGCTTCTTAATAGACTTTAAGATGAATTGCACTATTTATGACTTAGAAATAATATAATTTATTGTGAAAAAATAATAGTATATTTGAATTTTTTTAAAAAAAATAAATTGATGGGGAGATTATGTCCTATGCAACGTACTCATTGGTAAAGTCAATGAGTATGATACGGTCAAACATAAAATAAGTTAAAGTTAGGTCTTTGTTGCATAAATTATGATTATTTGCTCTTGAAGTTGGATATGACTTATGTTTAAAAGTTGAAAAGATAAATAGGAGGAAATGGGTTGCATATGCTGCCATTATGACATCTTTTTACCTTTCCTTTAAGAAAATCCACACGGGGTGAACCTGGCCTTGCTTAATTAACCCACTTTTCTTTATGCAAAATAGGTGATTATTAATATAAGCCCCAGTTGATTTATTCAAAGAAATTAAATAAACCGATATATTTATTAAAATTTTAAATTAGTTTGCCTAAGTTATAGATCGATATATAATATAATTATACTCATAATTATTTTATAATATATATAAGGGTTAGTACAATCTTTAGTTCCTCAAATTTAAAACCAATGGTTTTGATCCATCAAGGGGCAATATGTCAAATTGTTATTAGATTATAGGATCAATGCTTTATATAAAATGAAATTGAACGAATCAAAACCATTTGTTTAAAGCTTAGAGACTACAACTATAAATGAGAACAACATCGCTCTGGATTAAAGAGTACTGTATGAATACTAAATTATAGTACTTTATCTAACTTTTCTAATCCATAAAAAAGTTAATTAGAACTTATATTAAGAATGGGACATAGGTGCAAACTGTGATTTTGTTGGAATCTAGCTAACATGGAAAAGCATGTGTGATGAGTATGTATAGGCCAAGTTCAAGTCAAGAGCGACAGCAGTAATGGCAACATTTTTCTCCCTAACAACACCAATAGGGATAGCAATAGGGATGGGAATTTCAAGTGTGTATGAAGAGAAGGGCCCAACTTCTATGATTGTTGAGGGCATTTTCAATTCTGCTTCAGCTGGAATCTTAATCTACATGGCTCTTGTTGATCTTCTTGCTGCTGACTTCATGAACCCTAAGCTTCACACCACTGTCAAGCTCCATCTTGGAGCTAACATCTCTCTTCTTCTTGGCTCTGCTTCCATGTCTCTCTTAGCCAAATGGGCTTGACATGTGATATATATATATATATATATATCTTCTTCTACCTCTTATGCTTTTCTCTTCCTTTAATTAATGATTTTTGGTTTCAGCTACTGCTTCCCATCAAAATGATGGTGGTGCTATAATGGTGTTTTAATATATCAAGCCAAACACACATTTTACTGTTATGTAACGATGTTATATTTGTAGTTTTAATACCCAAGGATGTTTTGTTTTTTTTTTTTTGCCTAGTCCCAAGAGTTTTCTTATATGAAATTTTACCACTCATTCATTTATTATGTGATGACTTCACTTTTATATATTATATTAAATAAAGATAATGTTTGAAAGTTGTTAAATAGTAACAAAAAGTTAATGAGGTATAAGGTTTTCTTTGGTCAATATGAAATATGTTGTAAATGACTTATAAATAGGATCAAAGATATATATACATATGATCTACACAAGAGTTTTACTTTAGTCCTGAATATGAAACATCCTCAATCCACTTTGTATTCTAAATTCATAATTGGTTTCATAAAATATCTATAATGATTCCTCATATTAAGAGACTTTCATCAAGGATGTTTCCAATGTAAAGGTATTTTAGAAAAATTAACAAATTATTATGAAAATGAGAAATTTGGGATCGGGGAGATGAACAAAATAAAAGAGAAATTGTAAAGAGGAGATGAGCAATTCTTATTCATTTTGATCTTTATTATATGTATTACATAGCTTTCATATATATAGGTTTTTAACTCAACTAAAAGTTACATTGAATAAATACAAACATCAATTCCCATAAGTGTACAATATGTAACCATTTTGTTATGAAATATAAACCTCTAAAAGCTATTCATAAGAGAGGTTACCATGAATGGGATATGGAAGGCCAAGAATTTATGGATATTCACATATAATGTTTATAAAGACAGGTGGTCCAGTATGGCTCGACCCGATTTAACAAACAAGCTGCTAGCTCAAAGATAAAATAGATTGGACCAGATCGAACCGGTCTCTTTAGGTTACACTAGACAAGGGACTGAGCCCTTAGACCAAGTGGTCTTGTCCAGTTTGGCGTGAAATTTTTTTTATAGCCTCTCATTATTTTTAGAAACAACTGCTCTCTCCGTCCTTTGGATTACTATCTCTCGAACTTGAAACCCTTCTCTCTCTTTCTCTCAATCCCTCGCCACCACATCTCAGTTCAAGCCCTATCTCTATCGACGCACCTCAACTCAGGTTGCCACTACTCAAGCCTAGATTCATTGACGCCACTCGCACTCTCTAACTCCTAGCGAAGGCTCAACTCCAACTTTGATGGCTGTTGTGGAGAACCAGCCTAAGCTCATAATCACCTTAACCTAGCCGCTGCTGCTCACTCTCTACTCCAACACATTCGTGCTTCATCTACGACGGAATGGGAGAGGGTGAAGGTGGCGGTGTAGAGGGTGAGAATGACTACCTGCCACATGGACTGGTTGTACCAAGTCTGGTCAAGCCCGACCTTGGGTTGAGGTTGCATGGACTGGATCTCAGGCTACCTTTTTTAGCTTGAGGTCTTTACTGGACTAGACCTCGAGTTGGGTTCCAACTTGGTATGCTCCAGTTTATGCTCGTTAGGCAACAACTTTTTGAACCATGGTTTCAAAAGTAAAGTAGACATACATCTCATCAAAATCCAAAATAACTTTTAACCCTTAAAATTATGGTTTTATACGAGTCACACAAATACATTTAGATTCTCCAAAATATCTTTTAACCCTCAAAACCATGGCTTAGGGATGAAAACCTTGATTATTCAAAAAACTATTTTTTTCAGAAGTTATTCTTTAAAATCTATTCTTGAAAATCATTTTTTTCTTCTGAATCTATTCTCTAAAAGCTAATCCAAACACTGTTAGCTTATCAAGTTTGGCCTCCAACTTGAGCTTGTCTTGTCAAGTAAACAATGATTTAACTGGTGAAAAATTGGATTAAATTCCTTATATTTATTATGACATGTGTTCTATTGTTTATGTGAATTTATAATTAAATAATAATATTTTAAATATAGGATACATAATCATTTGTGATTGGAACTAACATAATATATATAAAAAAACTTAATTATGTTCATATCTAGTATCCTTCCTAGAAGGCTAGAACCATTTATTAATTAAAAAAATTAGCATAATATTTTAAAAAACAATGTAATCACGTAAAGTCTCACGATTGAAAAGCTAAAGCTAGCTAGTGGATCATATCAAGCATTCGGTTTTGACCCGAGAAGTGGAATAAGTAGTTAGCTAGGAAAGGTATTAAACGTAGGAGGCATAGAATGCTGTTCTGTGTCTGATTAGAAAGAGATTGAACCAGTCCATTGGACATTACTATTCGGCCATGGCATCTTTGTGTTTCTGATCAGGTTCAGTTCTTACCATTCATTTAACCACGACACCGTCAATATTCTTGCTCTTCTTCTTCTCCTTCTTCTTCTCTTTTGCATAGAGGAATACCTCAATGTGCTTCAACCTCAACACAACACCAGATATTGGAATATTAACATATTCTCTCTTCAATCCATCCACATATAGAAAAGTGTAAAACCAATTCTAATCTCAGCCAATGACAAGCTATACTATGTAACTACAAGCACGGAAGCCTGAACTAAAAGCTTACTTTTTCCTAAAAAGCATCTTAACAAGTACAAGGATGTCACAGGAACCACACACACACACAGTTTCTGGTAATTAATTAATTTGTAATCTGCTTCATAGGTATCTGATGCTTGTCCTCTGCTTATGGTGCTCGAGCATCACCTGATCAATCCCTCTTTCTCACGCCACTTATTGCACTCTGTTTCTGCTTCTTCTTGCTGGTGCTTCCATGGAGGAAAACAAAGTAACGCAAAGCCCCAGAGAAAAAGACGAAGCCTTTGAGTGGAAAGCAAGCAAACGAACAAAAGGGGCATAGTAAAAGCCAAAACTTTAATCTTTCTCAATGGCTAAGCAAGCATCTATACCCACACGGAATGAGAGCTTACAAAAGACATTGCTCAGAATGAAACTATTTTCCTTCCATAAATACTCCTTTCTCTGGATTTGCGTCCCCTTTTATTTGATTCATTCCCCTTCATATGTACGTCTTGAAGCAAAGCGTGATCGTCCAGAGAATCTCTCAAACTTCCATAGCTCCAATTACTCTTCATTAATTTCTTCTTTCTGCGCAGTTCTTGGGCTCTTCTTCCAACTCTGCAGTATCTGGTATAAAACCCCACCATTGTACTGAATTATTCTGCTCTTTCAGTGCTGTGGTGAAAAATCAAAGCTTTATATCAGAAGTACAGTTCATTACATTGAGCTGTGAGCAGTAACTGAAAGAAGCAGAGAAGTTACTCAAAAAACAAAAAAAAATGAGAAGTGGTTTTAGTCTCCTCTATCTGACTCTAGCGATTATTTCTCTCACTCATTGTGGTATGTGCCTAGTTGCAGGACTATATAATCAGATTCATCTATTTGATTTCATTGGCATCAATAAATTAACTCTGATATGATGCATTTAATAAGGTTCTTTGAATTCCCCAATTTGCAGATGCAGAAAGATCGATGAGAGTGTCAAAGGTTGCAAAACATGGGAGAATTCTGAGACACAAGCACACGAAGAAGTTGAGATTGGCTTTTGAGGATTTTGATTCGTCTTCTTTAGAATTCTCAAATGCACAGAGTCTTGACTCATCTTCTCCTTTGCCACCTTATGAATCTCTAGCTCCTGGTAATAGCCCACCGTTTTGTTATCCACCTCCGACGGGCCTTCAGTTACCACCTCCAGGCCCATCCGGATCTCTTTCCACACCCACACCGCAAAGCATCCCAAATTCACCCGATATGGGTTCACCATCGCAAAATCCTCCGATTATTATTCCAGGCCCACCACCGGGTAACATTCCAACCTCGCCTGGTTCTACAACAAGCCCACCAAGTGGAGGCACAGGGCCAGGCTCACCCGAACCAATACAAAATCCTCCAATCATTCTTCCGGGCCCGCCCGGATCTACGATAAGCCCACCAAGTACGATCCCATCTCCGAGTGGGGGCACTGGACCAGATTCACCTGAACCAATACAAAATCCTCCAATCGTTCTCCCGAGCCCTCCTGGATCTGCAACAAACCCACCAGGTACGATGCCATCCCCAAGTGGAGGTACTGGGCCAGGCTCACCTGAACCAATACAAAACCCACCTGGGCCTATAACGGAACCACCAAGTACAGTTCCACCCCCTCCAAATGAAGGTTCTGTTCCAGGTCCCCCTGAACCAATACAAAACCCTCCTATCATTCTTCCAGGCCCACCCGGGTCAATCCCAAACCCATCTCCCGGCGGCGGTGGTGGTGGAGGAGGAGGAGGCGGCGGCGGCGTTCCTAGTCCAACAGTGTTTGAGCCTCCTGTTGTGTATCCACCACCTTCAGTGCCTCCCCCTCCAGGGCGCATGGCCCCAAGTGGAGCGTTATGGTGTGTGGCAAAGCCATCAGTCCCAGACCCAATAATGCAAGAAGCAATGAACTATGCTTGTGGGTCAGGAGCGGATTGTGACCCCATTCAGCCCAATGGGCCTTGCTTTGAGCCCGATACTGTTATTGCACATACCTCATTTGCCTTCAACAGTCTCTGGCAAAATTCCAAGTCCACTGGTGGGACCTGCGACTTTGGAGGCACTGGCATGCTCGTTTCAGAGGACCCAAGTGAGTCTTTTACTCCCAACAAATTTGACTTCAATTTGTAAATCTTTTCAGACTCCAACTTCTCACCAAAATATATAATTCATTGTTAACACACACACACACACACACAGAGACATATAAATATATATATATAAACTCTGATTAATTAGCAGTATCATGTAATGTTTGAAGTAATGCTGTTATATTTGTTTGCTTTCTCTGCAGGCTACAATGGATGTCACTTTGTTTACAGTTAGTTTAAGGAGAGCTCCTTTTTAAGCAACTTTTGGACCCAGCCATACAACACACACCAGATTATCTTTTTCCTTGGGAAATAAGATATTCTTGTCACCTTTAGTTGCACAAAGGATCTTCTTTTTTCTTCTGAGCTTGAACGGGAAAAAAAGTTACACGTACGTAGATTTTGTTAAATATTGTAGGATAGTGAATTAATGTCATGATTAATTTGTAGCCTTCTAACTAATAGTGAAAGTGATAAAATTCTTACAATGTAGTAAATCATCTATTAGAAACGCTCAAACTACTTTAAATAGGATTGAATGGGAAAAACACGTGCATGTAATGTAATCTACTCTTTTATATTTATAAGTTATTACTAATTCGCCCATATTAAGAAATTAACAATTCGTAATTTTCAAAAAATCATATTTATTCTTATAGTAAAAATGAAAATAAAATTATGTTTTTAAATATTAAAAATATAAATTTAGCTTGCATTAATTTTAATTAAAATGATAAAATAATTTATTTTGATGTTTCAATCAACAATAAAGTACGAAGGGTGCCGGAGTCATTTAGTAATTTGATATTTATATATATATATATATTTCAAAATTTGACACTAACTGACTAAATATTGTTAATAAGTAATTTCAAAACTGATTACTAATATTTTTAGTTTCAAATATTCATATTATCAGATTTTATGATAAAAACAAATTTATAGTATTATTATCAAATTAATTTAAAATATCTGTATTACTATTGCAGTCAAAATATAGTGAAGTTACGGTCAACTATAAAGGAGAAATTATATACAGTTTCGTCAGCTGCCAAATTAGACCAATATATGCACGTCCGCTGAAATTCCATGAGAGCACGTCCGCTGAAATTCCATTAAGATAATGAAAGTGGCACTTATTAATTTTCTAATAAAAATATTTAAGTGAGTAGAATTTGGACACATCATGAAGTCAAAACGAAACTTGAGATTTTTTAAAAAATATTTTTGAATATATATATAAATTACTCATCAATAAAACATCCATGAGTGAGTTACGTCGCATGAGCTCATCAAGGTTAGGATGTGCCTCTGGGTTTAAAGAGTACTTTTTATAGTTATAGATCGCTTACCAATAATATCTTTCATTGTCAACGAAATTCAAACTCACAACCTTATAGATTATAAGTCAACTCTTTAATAACTAAAACAACATTGGTTTGTTTAGCATGAGATTCGTATACTACTAACGAAAACGAAGGAGGCTATTACATCCCATTCTCATCAAGTCATTTATATGCAAAGTGTGATATCCATGTTTTCTGTAATCAGAAATAAAGGATAAACGGGTAATTATTTTGGAAAAGTAAGGGCCAAAATGACAATTGGGATTAAAGTGCCATTTTGAAAATTGGGGAACCAAATTGCCATTCAGGAAATTTAAGGGCATTTTGGTCTAAGTTTGACCAAAGTATCGAAAAACAATTTTAGTACACTAAAAGATAGAGAAAAATTCACTAATAAATAATTGAGGTCCAGTTTAAGTTAAAATGACATAAATAACATTTACCGGAATTTTAAAGGTTATTTGATATATATTTGACTAATTAATAAATTAATTAGTCAAACATAATTATTTAAAATACATAGAGGCCTCAGATATATGATTCCATGTAGAGTAAAGGAAAATAACTCAGAAAATATAGTATTTTATCAAATTGATTTTAAGAGAAAGTCATAAAGGGTTTCCCGTAACGGAAGAAAAAGGCTCGGAAAACTCCGAAAAAAGGGTTTTCTTTAGAAATTAATTAAAGATACATTCGGAATGAGAATTGTGGAAGGAAAGATGATAATAAGAGTAGAAGAATTACAGGAATTTTTAAAGATATTGAATTGGTTAAGTAAAAAGAAAATCCCCGAAGAAAATTATTAGGTAAAGTAGCCATAAAGCAACTTCACTTTTATAAAGGAGATTGTGGGGACATGAGGAGCTAGTGCCACTTTGTGCCTTTTATATTCAAAGAGGAAAAGCAATAAATATATTAACTTAAAGTGGTATATTATATCAGTGTAAAATTACCCTATCAATGTGATGGACCTACAATTATTTTATAACATGTGGTCAGTTTTTAAACACTTACAGCCTTCAATTAGCGCCCAAAAAATGACCAAAACCAAGCCAAGAGAGAGGAGGAAGTGGCGGACTCAAGAGGGGCAAGAAGGAGAAGTGGAATATCAAGCAAAACACTAGGTAATTGTTTAATTTCTTCCATAAAATTGATCTACAAGCTCTTCTCTTTCTTTTGAATGGTTAATTTTTTTTATATGATGATGTATTTGGGCTGCTGAAAGTTTAGGTTTTAGAGAGAGAAAATGAAGAAGAGAGTGAATTAGATGAAACAAAGGTTACCAATCAACTTATGCAATCTGCAACATATTGATAATTGGTTTGAATTGATTTGAGCTCATGTTGGATTTTTGGTATATATGAAACCCTCGTTGTGGCTGCTGGTTGAGTTTGGGATTTATGATATAAGATTGATTTATAGTCAAATGGTTGGAAAATGATCTATGAATGATACTATACATGTGTGTGGTGATAGAAATTGAAAACCGCATTTGTTGGAATTTTTTATCTAATTTCGTTCAGTTGTGTTACGGGGGAAGGAGTGAGTTTTTGATGATTTTGATGCCTCCAATAAATTTAGAAGGCAAAATTGTGTATGATAGAAGTGAGAAAACAAATTTGGAAACATTAGAATCAAAGTTAGAAAATTTAGAAGTTTAAGGATTGAAATTGTCATTGAGTGTTATGGATTTTTGGTTGTTATAATGCATTGTAAATGCTTAATGTTGATGCCAAATGCGCATCATATTATGTGTAGGAGTGTTATTTGCAAAAGGAAGAGCTCAAGGTGCGAGAGGGAAGTTGTGAAACCACTTGGAAAGCATACTTGTAAAATTGGACAATTGAGGTAACAAGATTACTATCTCTTGCATTAATAATGTTAATAGTTGTTATTGATGAATTTTGCCATGTTTACTTGCTAGAAAATGTGCTATTTGTTGGTAGTTATGACATGTCATAATATATGCAAATCCAGTTTCAAGTGATAGTATTTTTATGCATGCATAACTAGATTGATGTATGTGACAATTATGCATATTAATGTCATTGATAGTGATTTTGCTATGGAGATTTCTATGAAATCTCACCCTCCCATAATAACATATCAAATGTCAAAGTTGAGGTAACAGTAAAAAATAACATTTGAAATCCAAATAACTTGAAATTTTTCAAAAAATACTACATATTTCAAGATTTAAAATGAGCCAAATTTTGTTAAATTTGAATGTGTAGACAAAAAGTTTGATTTTTCAAAGTTAAGGGAAAATTGAAAAATGATCATTGAACAGTAGAACTTCAAAAAATAAACTGTATTAATTGATCAACAAATTAGACAAACTATATTAATTTTTTTCAAAGTTGAACCACTTAATTTTGATTTTTCTAAAATTAGTTATGAATTTTAAAGTTAGTTCAAAAATCTGAAAATTTACTAAATAAACAGTAACTTTTGGTAAGTTTTTGAATTTTTACTTGGTTAACTAATTCTAAGCATCGAAATGTTTTAAAGTAGTTCATAATTGATTTCTCATATAATTTGAGGTAAGCTAAAGGAGGTATTACATAAAGGCTCACATCCCTTCCCTTGTGACTCCACACTTCTCATATCCATTTCTCCTTTAAAACAGACGTGAAATCCTTATTTCTTATTTCTTTTTTATAAAGACGCAGCTTCTAAATGCTTCTAACGTCTTTTACATAGACGATCCTCACATAATCATAATCTATGTGAAAAGTCAAAAAACCAAAATTGAAAAGTGCATGATGTAGCAGTACTGGAACTCTCAATCTTAATTACAAGATTCAAGTGACATTCTTAATAACTAATACAATTTATTTTTACTTGGAAAACTAATTTTTTTTAACTATCAAATAACAAATATGAGAATATTTAATCTTCTACGTCACAACCAAGAAAAAATAGTCTCAAACTGTGGTCTTAATGCGCATGGAAGTCTAAGTGGCCACTAAAAAGTTGGGTGGGAAGAATATGAGACAGCTGCCTCATGAGACTCAACACGTAAGCAAGTCACAATCCACAAAATTCCAAATGATGATCAGACTTACAGAATTTCTATTTGACTTGTAGAATTTTCTATTCAACCCATGATCAATTCACTCATCTAATGAAATAATCTTGTAATTAATTAAGTCGATAATATGACTAGCCTTCATTAATTCATTATAAAACCACACCAGAATACTTCATCTTCTTCCCCACATCAGATCATGGAGATTACTCAGATTCCATTCCCCATCTTCTTCACTTTCTTTTGCTTCCTTGTTATGATATACAAGCTTTCCAATTTTAAGAAACCCATCAATACCTTACCACCAAGCCCGTGGAAGCTACCTCTTATAGGAAACCTTCACCAACTTGCAGGCTCACTACCTCACCATTCTCTAAGAGACCTTGCGAACAAGTATGGACCCATCATGCATCTTCAATTAGGGCAAATATCCACCATCATAATATCTTCGCCTGAGTTAGCCAAAGAGATCATGAAATCACATGACCAAATCTTTGCCAATAGACCTAGAATCCTTGCCGGCGAAGTCTTTGCCTATAATTGCACAGACATAGCCTTTTCGCCTTATGGAAACCATTGGAGGCAACTTAGAAAGATTTGTATGTTGGAGCTTTTGTCTGCGAAGAGGGTCCAATCTTTCAGAACAATAAGAGAAGAGGAAGTTTCATTACTCATCAAGAACATTTCTGAACAACACGTTGGTTCTGTAATGGATCTTGGTAAGAAGATAATGCCACTTACAAATTCAATAGTTGCTCGTGCAGCTTTTGGTAAGAGGACAAAGAACGTAGAAGAGATTCTGTCAACTTTGGCTTATGGGATTGAACTGGCGAGTGGTTTATCAGTTTCTGATCTCTTTCCTTCTCTCAAAATCCTTCGAGTGATCAGTGGGACGGAAGCTAAAGTTAAGAAGGTGGGCAGAGTGATTGATAGCATGCTTGAAAATATCATCAACGACCACAAAGAAAAGAAAGATGCTGATGAGGCAAAGGAAGAGGCCGATCTAGTCGATGTTCTCTTGAGAATTCAAAAGGAGAATGAATTAGAAATTCCCTTAACTCTAGAAAACATCAAGGCTGTTATCTTGGTTAGTATATTGTGTTCTTTAAATCATTTGAGCATTTTGAAGTACTTTTAGCATTCAGTATTCTAAAGTAATTTTTGATATATTCCGCACTCTAAAGTATTTTTTTATTATCACTCGTCATCCTCTAAACTAATTTTTTATGCAAGTGTTCATTACTTCTTAGAAAATACTAAGGGTAAGATTGCACTAAAAATCACTTTATAATATTAGATACTGCTGAAAAAAATACTATAGAGTGTTGAATTTTACTTAACCCTTAACCATATACATCTATAATTAAGAATAGATGTTTCTTATATAGTATATATATATATACACTAATATGTTCCACAATACTCATTCCAGGACATTTTTGTTGGTGGGACTGAAACAGCAGCAACAACTGTAGAATGGGCAATGTCAGAATTGCTCAAAGACCCAACGAAAATGAAAGAGGCACAAGAAGAGGTAAGAAGGGTGTATGAGGACAAAGGATACGTAGAAGAATCAAAACTTAATCATTTGAACTACTTAGGAGCAATCATAAAAGAAACTTTGAGGGTACACCCACCATTGCCACTGTTAGTTCCAAGAGAAAACAGTCAAAGCTCTGAAATCTGTGGTTATGAGATACCTCAGAAAACTAAGGTCATGATCAATGCCTGGGCTATTGGAAGAGATCCTAAGTATTGGAATGATCCTGACAAATTTCAACCTG
>JANTPZ010122561.1:0-17780 GCA_025593235.1 Vachellia pachyceras | reverse complement strand
ATTCTTTGTGAAAGGAGGTATTTTTAAATACAAAATTTATAAGGCAGGAGCCAGTAAGTAAAAGCCATGGGCAAGGCTTCGAGGGATAAGAGGGTATGATTGCTATATCTCTCTGATTATGTTCTCTTATTTTGTTGCTTCTTTATGTTCAGCTGGATTTGTTTCCCCTTCTTTTTACAGGATATCTACTACCGGAAAGCAAAAGAAGAAGGTTGGCGTGCTCGAAGTGCCTTTAAACTTCTTCAAATAGATGAGGAATTCAACATATTTGAAGGTGCGTGCTTTGTCGGTGAAATTCAGAATAACTTGCCACAATAACTTTATGTTTGCCTGTGTTTTGTTTTTTTAACATTTTGGGGAAACAAATGAATTCATTGGCTTGGTCAGGAGGATTGCCCTCTGTTGTGTATTTGATGCTGAGAATGTGATTACTGTTGATAGAAATAGAAATTAAGCACTTGCAAATATCTTACGGTGCTTGAGTTCATAACTTTTACCTGAAAGCTTAGGCTTTAGCGTCTTGAAAATAACTGGAAGGTTTAACGAGTTTTGTAGTTCACAATTTAATAACAAGTGCGTGCGTGTGTATCCGTACAGATGTATCTATGTGCGCAAATTCCCTCTCTTGGCTTACAGTTGCAATTTCATTTGCAGGCGTGAAACGGGTGGTAGATCTATGCGCTGCCCCTGGTAGCTGGAGTCAGGTACTAGTGATTAGAAATATGATAATACTGAGCGTAAGAGAGACGTGGAACAGTACACAATTAATGATGGTAGCACTACATTTCTGCTTTCCTTTTTTCCCCTTTATGCTAAAAGAACACTGTTGATAGAGGATGAATGAAGAATACAACCAAAAGAGCCAGATTTACTAGATCAATATGCTAGGTTCTGGGAAAAAGATATGATTTGCTGAATAATGTTTGACATTATTAAGAATGGTAATCACAATCCACCTTGCCGATGAAGATAACTAGATAAATTGTTGGTGCTGGAACATTGATGGAAGAATCTTTGAGTTATATGGTTTTTATTTTAATAACTGGATAATTCCTGGTTCCTTAATTCAGGTTTTGAGTCGTAAATTGTATCTCACAGCAAAACTTGCACATGATATAAAGTAAGTTCACTTTCTCAGAAAGTTCTTTGCTTTCTTTAGGATTTCCTTGACTTTAAGGTTTCAATGTACCGTTTTAGAAATATGTATTAGTGCAAGATAGAATGGGATCAAGAACCTTCTTATCTGGTTACTTTTGGTTGTATAAATCAGCGCCTAAAAGCGTTTCACTTTCCCATTGATGAGTTTTTCGCTTGATAGTGTCACCATTATTGACATTGCAAAATGATTATGAACCATAGTATCCTTATTATGCATTTATGCATTGAATGTACCGTGCACTTCAGATATGTATTTTCTTACAGAGCAACATATCAAAAACAGAAATACGAGTTTGAGGATAAGCCACACATAAAATTGCTCTATAGGTATCACTATCATATGCCATTGAGCATTTTGGCTTGATGCTAAGCAATTCTATCTCATTAGTCAAGTCATGTGTTAGAATCTTGGCACTCCTTGAACCAAAAAAAAAAGTGTCACTATCATATAATTAATCTCGAGCATTGATGTATTGTGTATTACATATATTTCTTCATTAGCTATATATATTTTTCCTTTGCCTAAAAACAAAAATAATTTAAGATGCAGTCATGAAGTAGTTGTTTTTTTTTACAATATTAGCAGTCATTTGATTTAGTTTTGATGAACAATTAGTCATTATACAAATATGATGATTTGTAAGTGATCATTAAAAACTCAGACCACTTTGAAAGTTTTATTTTTGTGGACTAACATTCATGAACTTTATCTTCAAAATATCTTTTGCTTACATTTTGATTACCATTAATGTCATTCTATCAAGAACGTAAATTTCCTTCTACGCCATGATATGCAGGGATGATGATCTCCCTCTTATAGTTGCTATTGATCTACAGCCAATGGCTCCAATTGAAGGTGTTATTCAGGTGCAGGGTGATATAACTAATGCCCGTACAGCTGAAGTGGTATGTACAGAAGTATTATCTCAAATCTTCCATTTATGCCTTCAATTTTAGTATAATCAACAATCTGAATCATTGAATTTTATTAAGAAGTTACTGTTTTGCTTGTCCCTTTTCTTTTTGTATATAATTGATTTTCTTTTGGGGGTCGGTGGATAATGCATGATACCGATATTAAGCTTCTGACTTCTGAGGCTATTTGGGTTAGGATCCATTATTGAAGGATTTAAATCATTTACCTGCTATTATATATTTCTATAATCTAATTATATACTTGTTGCTCTTGGTCTGTTTCGAATGTCATCTACATACTTGCAACTCCCTTCTGCTGTTCTTCTTGGATTCGGAGATAAGAAACCCTGATGGTAGAAATGCAGTAAACAATCAGAAGATAGATATCAGATTGAAAGAAAGTCAATGTAATCGTATGCAAAATGCAATTATGTAAATTGTTGTAGTTCCTTTGTATTGTCATATAAGGTTATATAGATCTGATCTGGTCTTTAAATGATCCTTTTATCTTAAATTTTCATCCTCTAGGGATTAGTTTGAATTTTAATGTATAGAGCTTGCTCTTTCAATGCTGCTTATTGCCTACCCATCTGATTCTCTTCAATTGACTATTGTACCGAAGTATGCGAAAGTGAAAGTGTCATTTTTCTTGTTTTCTTCAGGTTATTAGACATTTTGATGGGTGCAAAGCTGACCTGGTTGTGTGTGATGGTGCTCCTGATGGTAAAAGGGCGTTCATAATTTAACTTCATAATATCTTTATGTATGATATGTATAGTTATGTAAAAGCTAGGATGTATAGTGATGTAAAGGCTAGGAAACTAAGATTTGTTCCTTATTTTTGTGCAGTGACAGGTCTTCATGACATGGATGAATTTGTTCAGTCTCAGTTGATACTAGCAGTTAGTCCTTAAACTGTTGTTGTAAACAACTTTTATGTTCTTTTTTTCTCTCCCTCTTCTTGGTCTGCTGTCTTGATAGTTCATCACAAAATGGATATGAAAAAAATTATTATTTTTTTAATGGTGGATGTATGCTGATGACTCGATGTTTATTCATTCCTGTTTATTCTCTTGCAAGGGAAGTGTGTAATGATGTTATGTTCTTTGTTTTCAATTAATCAACTTTTATTCCTAAGAAGTAAGAAGCACTTCATTTTGGACGGTGTATATGAACTGCATCCCAAAGTGATGTATTCCTCATCTTGCTAACTGTTTTTTAATCATTCTTGGCGATCTGGTTAGATTTTGTTGAAGGTTAATGCTTACCAGACTACTCCTTGCAGGGTTTAGCAATTGTCACTCATGTACTCAAGGAGGGAGGCAAGTTTATTGCAAAGATATTTAGAGGAAAGGACACAAGCCTCCTATACTGTCAGGTTTAATTGAAATTGACTTAATAATATTTTGCATTTATTTCATCCAGTCTAACCTATCCGGATAGCTTTTTGCGACTTCCATATGAAGTTAACAATAGATGTTCTTCTCTGAGACTTACGATAGACAATTATGGTTGCAATTCCTTTTAGTAGAGATTTTGGATGGAGGCTTAAGGAAGCATGGTAACCCACCCTTAGGAGGAAGGACTATATCACTTAAGCGCAACAATGATTACTTGTGGCTTTTCAATTTAGGATTCATCATAGCAATGCCATTTAAGAGCCGGTCTTCAAAGGTCTAGACACAGTGATGAGACTGAAGAATAAGAACCTTTGGAAACAGTATAAGCAATCCAGTGCCATGAGATTTATGATTCTTAAAGTTAGGATGATATGTTTAATAGATGCTGATTTCAGTAAAATTCTCCAACATCAGTTCGACCAGAACTATCATGGAAAATGATAAGCTGGCTAGATGATAAGTGATCAGCATGTTGTAATTTGTTAGAAACGGAAAAACTTGGAGGTCTTTCTTGATAATTAGAAAGGTGCACTAGTAAAAGTGGATTGAATTTTTTAAATTAATTTCATGGCTAACAGAAATCTCTTCTACAGTTAAAAGAACCTACTCATGCAAGTATCCAAAATTGCAGCCGTCCTTGTGATACTAGAATCTATGCTGCTACCAATAACAATTGTTTTTTGAATTGTCCTAAACCCTAGAATCTTCTTTCGTTGCATAATCATATTTTTAATAGTAGTTTTAACTATTTATTATTTTTTATGTCTGCCTAGATTTATGATTACATCCGTTATGTTTCTTTAATATATTTGTTTGTGTGTTTGCAGCTGAAGTTATTTTTTCCTGTAGTGACTTTTGCGAAACCAAAAAGTAGTCGAAATTCTAGCATAGGTAAATTCTAGTTTCCCTTCTCTTACTATTTCAAGTTTTTAACTGTGGACATGGGTTTACTGTTTTCCCCCTAGAAGGAATCACTTAGGGCTCGTTTGGTATGCAGAATTCATTTTGATGGATGTGGAAATGGATGTGGAAATGGAAATGGAAATGTGGCTTAAAAGTATGTTTGGTATGTCATGGAAATGAGACATGATTTTTATATGAAAAGACCTAAAAGCCCTTCTAAATTAAAAAAAATCTTTTTTTTTTTAAATCTTTTACACATCCTGCACAGCTTCGTCACCGTCAAAACCGAAGGAGGCAAAAATCATCGTGGGTCGTCATCAAGCTTCAGCCGTCGTGGGTCGCCATTGTGGGTTGAAAAGGAAAATGCACAGTCGCAGATCGGAGTCGCGAAGAGGAAGTCAGAGATTGAAGTCGCAGATTGCCGTTGTCATACATCGCAGATCGAAGTCGGAAAATGCCGGAGGTCACCTTCATCGTTGGTTTGAAGGTGAAGATCGAAGCCGGAGGTCACCGCCATGGTTGGTTTGAAGGTGAAGATCGAAGCCAGAGGTCACCGCCATCGTTGGTCTGAAGGTGAGGATCAGGGGCAAATGAGGAATTCTATGGAAATTTTCACAATTCCATGGGTTGTCTCGTGGAAGCCATTTCTATGGAAATGGCTCAAAATGGGTTCCATGTGGAAATGAAATCCAGGTCTTGATATGCATACCAAACAGCTTTAAAGCATGGAATTGATTTCCATTTCCATAGGTGTAATTTCATCGTACCAAACATACCCTTAGGAGTTGAGAGTCATGCCTTTTATGGATGAAAGTTGTGTATGTGCACTTCTGTTATATAAATGGAGAACCTATTATACATCATCTGCTTCATTGGCGTCCCCATCTTTATACTTTTCTTAATTTAGCATTACTGATGCTAATTTTTATTTAGATGGTAGGAAGTTATGGTTGTTACTATATGTGCTAATTCTTAGTTTTTACCTCCAGAGGCATTTGCAGTTTGCGAAAACTATTCCCCTCCTGAAGGATTCAATCCCAAAGATTTGCATCGCCTGCTAGGGAAGGTTGGAAGTCCCTCGGGGGCAGATGATATTGGTATATTCAATCCCTTTAGCTAATATATTTCCTTTTATATAAAGGAATTCTGCTTCTAAAATTCATTCCCACTCTATTATGCTCAACTCAAGCATCATAATCTGAGAATTACTGTTTTCTACAAAGGAAAACCTTATTTGGTCCTTGACAAGAGGGTGGACTTTCAATTTGGTCATTCACATATAATTGCCACCTTTCTATTTCTTTTGCATCTAATGTTTATCATGAAATTTAGCAATCGGCTGAATTGGCTGTTACTGGATGGTAAATTGGTCCAGTAATGGATGGCAAATAACATCCTGTCAACAACCTTTTAGATTTGGTGTTAAAGTTTGGGTGAAACCGATTCATAATGGAAGGAGTTTTTAAGAATTTGAATTTCATCCATGGGGTCCAAAGTAAAAGTTAGCCTATCTGTCAGGGACCAAAGTAGGTTTTCTTCTTCTCATATAAAGACTAGAGTCTTGAGTTAATCTGATGTGACCCTGAAAACGCATGCGCGTGTGCAGATTGTAGTAGTGGGTGGTTGGAAGGACCAAACAAGGTTTATATTCCATTTTTAGCTTGCGGGGACCTGAGTGGGTATGATGCTGATCGCTCATATCCACTGCCTAAAGTTGCTGAGGGAACATATCAGAGCTTGGACCCTGTTCAGCCACCTATTGCCCCTCCTTACAAGAGAGCCCTTGAGTTGAAAAGGGCCTCCACTCAGGGAATCCGACAGCTTGAAAATCTCTCCTTGGATCCTTCATAACACGCCTTGCACTGCTTAATCATAATGCTGTTTGGAATCTTTATTCTTTTCCTCCTGCTATGATATGATTAGTGGATTGGAAAGTATGGGCGTACGTGTGGGGCATTATTAGGTAGTTCACATCTGATACAAGTGTATGCTTATTCATGCTTAGTTTCTGTTTGTATTAAATTTCAGTTCATCTTTGAATTTTTTAGGCATTATTAGGTAGTTCACATCTGATACAAGTGTATGCTTATTTATGCTTAGTTTCTGTTTGTATTAAATTTCAGTTCATCTTTGAATTTTTTTATACTTTCTACTGTCATCATTGTTACCTTACCTGCTGGTGATCATTTTCATCACAACTGTAGAAAAAATACAAATGCTACAAATCCTTCAGAGATGATAGAAGCTTGTAACTGTTCACTGGTTTTGGTCTAGAAATTTTTTTTGCCAAATTATTTCTTTTTTTAGAATGTTAGACTGAAGCGTCTGTGCAATTAGGACTAGATATATTTATAAGTGGATGAATCTAAGAAATTATAAACGTAAAGATGAAATGCATCTTTTTGTATGTAACTGGAAAGATGAAACATTGTGCATTGCTAGAGGTCTCATCTCATAGTAAGCTGTACTAAAAGCATGGAATCTAATAATTGTACGATGGACAATTTGAAAATAACGTGACTTAAAAGGTTCAAGTATCATCTCTTTTTGTGACTATTTTTTACTAAATGCATGAAAGTAAAGAATTATAACATGGGTTGTGCAGAGTTGTCTAGACAGAAGCAAGACAAAAAAAGGGGGTTGCATCAGTTATCCTTTTTTTTATTATTATGTTGCTTTTAAGTGGGGGCACGGTTACCAGAGCACCCAGAATAGGGCTCTGAAGAAACATGAAGACAACTTTGTTTTTGCATGGAAAGATTGTCTGACTCTGAGTTCCCTCTGCCCTCAGCAATGGCCTATTGCACTACAGTTTCCTTGGTCAAAAGGTTATGTACATGGCAAAGTGGATTGCCATGTCATTGGCATATTCACTGATGTGCGGGTATTTTATTGATTATGATTTTTTATATTTAATAATATAAAGGTTCCAAAAAAGAAAATTAATAGTCCAGTAACAGTTAAAAAGTTTGTAATAACAAATTTCAGTACAAATAACAACATTATTATATCTATCATCTATCATTAGAACTTTTTAATTAGTCTTTCTTGAGAACTCATAGTAATTCTTAAAAACAACGGGTCTGTTTGAGAAATCGTTGGAAGAATGACTTTTGACCAGAATGTAATTTGAAAAATGACTTTTATCCAAAATGCATTTTGAAAAATGAAAATTTATTTGGATAAACATTATAAAAGTGACTTTTGATATAAGGTGAAAAGAAAAGATGAATCTTATTAAATAATAAATATATTTTATATTTTATATTTTGATAAAATTAGGGAAAATCTAAAATGATAAAAAGTGGTTAAAATGTTACAGGTCACGATTTGTAATTTTTTTATCTAAGTTGTGATTTGGAGTATCTTATGTCACAACTTTAAATTTTCAAGTCACGCTCTAGAATGCATTATAGGCAGAATGCACTCTTTTCTTCTTCTTTCTAGAACGCTTTAACCTTCAGAATGCATTTTTTCCAAATTAGTTGTTAAAAACCCCAACTCTCCTCAAAATGCATTCCTCTTCAAGAATGCATTTATGATCTGAAAAATCAATTGGGAAACACAATAAGTAGTGTATTAGTTGGAAAATGAGATATTTTGTATAGTATCTTTCAAATGCAGAATGCATGATTACACAAGAAAATTACCATGTAGCACTTGGTAGTATTCCAGATATGATTGAGAGTCTGACATGTTCAATTATGCATGGAGGAGGCCTAGGTATTCTATAATGCTTTACTCTTAGAACTGGATGCTGTAATGATGGATCATGCATGGATTTTCAGAATGTTCATGCTTCCCAATTAAACTTGCGGGGCACTTCAGTAATTGCGTTCTTTTCTGCAATATCTTCAGATGTTACCGGCTTAAGGGCTTATTTGGAAACCAAGTTTAAAACTTAGGTTTCACAGATTCCGAGGTAAAAACTAGGTTTTGAAAAGTGATTTATGTTTGGAAAGTTATAGCTTTTACGGATTCCAATGCAAAAAAGTGGGTAGGAAAGAGGAAAATAAGAAAGAGAAAGAGAGAAAACGTAGAAAAGAGAAAGTAGAAAAGAGAAAACCTAGGTTTGAAACCTAGATTTTGGCAGCCAAATTGCCAAACGAGCCCTAAATCAACCACGTATTCCCCGGAGTCTTTACAGCTCATTTTCATGACGGTAGACTGTCACACCCGCTTAATCATTTTATTAAGGATATGACATTCAAAATAGGCAGCACTAAATAATTCAAGAAAATGAATTGACAATTTAATGTTATGAATTTCACATTTGTGCTTTGGGAACAACTTTTTTTCAACTGTGCACGCTTAAGATAAAACTATCTCAAAATCTGTAAAAATATCTCAAAATTTATAAATTCTTTTTTGATTCCGTAAATTCTTCTTGTGATATATAAACTTCTTTCTCCCAACGGATTCTTTAACACACCTATTATGTATAAATATATACATATATAGAGGGGGAGAGAGATAATTATGATTTACGAAGATTCAGTTTTAGCAAATTTTGGAATATTATCTTTTAAGAATGGTTACTAACTATGAGTGAATGGTTAAAATACATAAAAGTTATAATTTTTCCATAAGATGGTAATAAAGAATATGTAGTTAGTAACTGGTGGATGCTAAACACTGGCCAGATTTTAATTTGAACCTCTTTCGCCCTATCAAGTGGAAATGGATTGAATTTGTATAAATAATTTTGAGACTTTTGCAAATTAACAAACTCTAAATCTTTTCAAAGAATCTCTTCTCGAGTTATATATTGACATTAAGTTATTAAACATCTTTTTTACCTTCAAAACTTACCCATATTAATCAAATTACATCATTAACATTCAGCCACCGATCAAATACAGATCAAATGGATAAAAACAAGGGGGGAAATGAAAATCATTCCAAAAAACTGGTGGAAATGAAAATTATTTGAAAAAACTGGTGGCATCGAAACAAAATTCCTCTCACATGTTTACCTTAACTTATGTGAAATTATTCTTCCAACGGATTCTTAAATACACGGTTTACTTTATGGTAATTAATTCACTGACTTCACTACCTATTAAGCAAATACATCTAACATTTAGCCCTTTGATCAAATACGGATAATAAAATGGCCTTAAAAACAGGAAATTTAAGAGACTGCAAATTCCAGTCCTAATTCTAAGTAGCTTCTTCCTGAGTCATGACGTGAACAAGTTGATCATCAAAAATCAGAAGAGCATACCTTCTTCTCTAACTTGTATCTCTCCAAATTCTACAGAAACAACGAAGCACTAATATAATCCTTCAGGAACCCAAAAAAAACGAAGAAGACAGACTTCAAATTACATTGAAAGTTCGAAACATAATATTCTTTTTTCATCACGCCATATCATGTTTCTCCTATGATATAATAATAAAGTCTCTCAACTGGGTCTCTCTCTAGAAGAAGAAGAATGCAAGAACTCGATGCAATCTTCAACAGCTTCAGCTCGATGAGAATCAGAAGAGCCTGCAGACAACGAACGTGACCTAATCATGGAGGAGGAAGACACCTTTCTTGAAGATCTTCTTCTCATGGAAACGACCTTCATAGCCCCCGCCACCACCTTCTCTCCTAGTCGCAGTAAGAAACTCACCGGCGACAACCTGGCGGCGGGGCCACCGTGCTTGATAAAGGCGGTTGATTTCTCGTTCACATCAGGACTGAAACACACCCTTTTGCTATTTCTCGACATGGAGCGAAAAAACAGAGCCCAAAAATGGAAGAATCAGAAGCTAAGAATGTTTTCAGCTTTGCTTTTATGGGCGAGAGAGAAAGAGAGGAAAACAGAGCATGAGACAGCCAAGGAATAATAGCCAGAGCGAGGGGGCAATTGTATAAGTTAGCAAAACATATAGATATAAATACATTCACATGTATATATAGAGAGAGTTTAGGTAAGGAAGCTTGACGGTCAAAATTAAAATGGAAAAAGAGACATGGAGCCCGTTTAGGAATCTGACTGAGAAGTAATTTTTTATAAATCGGGGTAAATATATTCATTTTATGAATGACACTGTTAAATTTGCGTTTCATTTTTTTAAATATTATCACAAATAAACTCCTATAAAATTAAAGTTAAGGAGAAAAAATAGAGAGCGATGTTTGAATGCCACATTGAGTTAAACCTTCAAAGAAATTTCAGAGGGAGAGACATGTCAGCTTGGCACTAAGATCAAGGAGGCCTCCGCTTGTACTTTCTGAGAACATCCCTGTAATACCGTATGCATCGACACATACTATAATTTAAAGAAATTGAAAAGCTAACCATTATTTATCATAAATTCGTAACAAACAGTATACGTTGAATGTGATTAGCACTAACTTTGTCTTATATTTTTGTTGGTGAGTAAAATAATTGCTGATGAATAAGCAGAAGAGCAAGTTGACGCTTCTCTCTTTTTGTTTATTCTACAAAATCTAATATAATGAATCAAATCTCATTATCTATAAACAGTGCAGCCTACTCTAAATAAAAACACAATAGATTCGTCATAGGTAAGAAATGTCCTTATTTAAAAAAGAGAATATAAGTTTAAATTTTAATAACTATACTTATTGAGAAAAAATGAAAACTTTAACTCTTAATAAGGATCGATATCAAACCTTAAGGTGAAATCATTTAGCTCTAAGTTTTAATAGGGATCGATTTCAAATTCAAAATCTTTTTCAACCTTTGACTATTCAACAAAAAGTAGTAATCAATTGAAGGGAAGAGATCGCCATCCTCACTCCTCAGTTAACCAGGAGAGGAGCCGGTGGGAGAGAAAAGTGGAAATAAGAACAGTTTCAAATTTTAACGAATGAGATATAGAGTTTGTTTGGCGGAACGATTCCAAAAATCAAATGTATGTTCAACAGTGTTTTTTCATAAAACGAGATATTTTTATTCACACATTTACCTCGATTTACATAAAAGTACTTCTCTACCACATTCTTACACAGAAACTAAGGATTATTTATTAAATTTTTAGAATAAGTTTTAGAAATATTTTTATGGGAATCGATATGAATTTATTTAACATGTTAAATGAATATGTGAAATTACTTTTTAAAAGTTAATTCACGTTATAAAGGTAAAATCAGATGACGTTAGGCTAGTTGAGAGAGAAAAGCATTAGAAGAAGAAGTGGTCAGAGACAGAGAAATAAGCATTGCTTTTTAGGTGTTCTTCTGCAGAGCCTATACCCCTGCTCCTTTTTCTTTATCTTCTCTGCACTTTGATGCATCAAATCCAGTTATTACATACACAAACACATAAATGGTATGATGGATGGATGAATAAATAATATAAGAATATTTTTATTGATATATATTGGAAGTTGGGGAATAAATTCCTATTGAAAAATTAATTAAAGAATGAAACATATCATATAAAAATTCAGTTACACTTAACATGAAACTCAATTGCATTTTGTGTTTGTTTGGGAATTCATTTTTTTCAACGGTGCACGTAAGTTAAGACAAAATTATTTTAAAATCTATAAGAACTATCTCAAAATCCATAAAAACCATCTTGAAATACATAAA
Source organism: Vachellia pachyceras (assembly GCA_025593235.1). Lineage (NCBI taxonomy): Eukaryota > Viridiplantae > Streptophyta > Magnoliopsida > Fabales > Fabaceae > Vachellia > Vachellia pachyceras. Next base: position 5,849 of record JANTPZ010122561.1, on the reverse strand, counting down.
ACCACTCTAAAATTCATAAAATCACCACAGAATCCGTAACTTCTTTCTCCTAACGGATTTTCCAAACACACACAAAATGCCTTATTTTACAATTAAATCTAAGGGACTTATCTCAATTCTTTTAAAAGAAGAGTGGGTATATTCCTTGACTGATTATTAAACTAAAAGAGCATGGGATGAAGCAATTAAACTAAAAGATAAATGTGAAGAAATGGAGGGTTAGAATTTGGAAAAGAATATTGAGAGTGGACATGAAGGATAAGACAAAGAAAGAGAGGAAGAAGAAGATGATGAAGAGGGAATGTGTGGTGTGAATCTTAGGGCATTCCTTCTGTTCTTTCGTTTTCCCACTTTTTGCTTTTTTTTTTTCCCTAGGCTGCTTGGTTGGTATCCAATATTACAATCAAACACCAAATTTTTAGTGTTTCCAATTGAAATCATCATTTAAGTGTTAAAATGCATTAGCCGCCTTCAATATTGCTCATTACTAAATTAACTCGTACTTCATTCAATACTCTAAAATATTTTTTAACAATGCTTAGTATTCTAAATTATTTTCGATACAATTTTATCTTTAACATATTTTTTTAATAATAATGAGCAGCATAAACTTAGAGTTCGAGTGTTCATATAAAATTACTTCATGACATTGGATACATTAAATTACTGAAAAATATTTCAGAAAACTACGTAAAAAACTCATTAGTTCATGATGTTGTGTGTTACGTACATCCTTTCATCGTAACTTAACCCAAAGTTTAATGTCAAAGTGAATCAGTCTTACTTAATTATGGCATAATTTGTTACTAATATGAAATTGAAGGTAGATTGACCTGAAAGATAGATTAAAGTGATTGAAGGTTGTGAGAAGTAAGTAAGAAGGAAAGGAGGGGAATGTGGAGGCATGATAGGGTGTGACAGTTTTTGCCTTTAGAGCTTTTATTGAATGGCCATTTATTGTCACATGTCATTGGACTGTCACATGTCATTGGACCCCCGCTTTCGTTCCTTTGACCCAATCAAACTATTATATGACTTCTCTTTCTTTCTTTCTTTTTTTCTAAAAGATTCAACAATACAATACATACACATATACGTAACAGCATAATTTTCAATGGTGATTTTCATTGCTTGGGTTACAGAATCTTAAAAAAAATGTGTTGTATTATTCATACTTTTTTGGTTCATTAGACAGGATTCATAAATTATAAATATTGAGCTGTTGGAGATTTTATATTATAAAGTTAATATAATATTTGATCTTTTAAGTTTATCCTCATTTTAATTTTGATCAATGAAGTTTCATTTTATTTAGAACATTGGTCCCTATAATCTGATAAAAATATTAATCATTTTGCCTCTTGATGAATCAAAATCTTTGGTTTTAAATTGATGGACCAAAACCCAAATAAAGTCAAAAACGAGGGATAAAAAATTATATTAATCATATATTGGGCTTGTTTGGCAAAACAATTATAAAAGCCAAACGCACGTTCAACAATGTTTTTCCGCAAAAAGAGATAACCTCCTTTATATATTTACCTCGGCTTACGTAAAAATATTTATCTATTACTTTCTCAAACGGGCATATTATATGTAAATATTAAGAATCAAGAGTGAATATATACAGGAAATTGATTCCACCAAATTTTTGTCAACCAGGGTAGGGTCTGTGAGATGGACACAAATCTAACAGATAAGAATTAGATAAGCCTTCTTTTGCAAAGGAATAAGCAAAGACAATTATTGTCTCTTGAGGTATTTTCAATTACATATATTTTTCAATTGCATATATCCACCACCATGTCCACTAGATTTTTCGAATATGTTTCTATAATAACTTTCTTGAAACCCAAATCCCAAACACAGATGACTTCTAAGTGTTCAGAAATAACAGAAGCAGGTTTAACATGTGTCTTACTTTCTTTCTCTTTAAAGCACATGTATTCTCATAATTGAGTAGTTAAAGTATACTTTTAGTTCTTTATATTTGCGTCAGATTTTATTTTAATCATTTAAATTTAAAAAATGCACTTTCAGTCCCTCAAACTTAACGTCGTTAGTCTCTCTTAACGGAAATTGCTGACTCATCAAATTTAATTGATGACTGTGCAATAAAACGTTGACAAAGCATACTCACATTTTAATTTTAATTTAATAATATAATAAATTTGATATTTTAAATTGTGTAAAATAAAAAAATTTAAAATAAAAACAACTATATCCAGTCATGAGTCAGAAATTTACATTAAGAGAAACTAACGGCATTAAGTTTGAGGGACTGAAAGTGCACTTTTTAAACTTAAAGGGCTAAAGTAAAACCTGACGCAAACATAAATTACTAAAAAGTATACTTTAACCTAATTGAGTCAATCTTATGAGAAATTGTTAGACACTAAATATAACAATCTCTTCTAATGAAGATTTAAACCTAGGTTAGTCATGTTGTGATAGATTAGTCCTGCCCGTAGATAGGTTTCTGAAAATACTTCTTTTTTGTGATAAATGCACTAATGTGTTTGTGTTGATAGATTTTAGATATTCACCACTTAGCGGCCCAACTCCAAGTTTTCATGGGTCAATCATGTGGCCCAATAATTTTTTTTTTCCGCCCATGACACCGTTCTCATCAGGTTGTCAGCCAATGTTAACAACGAGTGTATATGGATTAACGGTAAAAATTACTTTTTTTATATGATTTACGATTTATAAGGTATGCGAGAAGAGTTTTGTTTCAGCTTGTGTGAGTATGCTTTTGTAATGCTAAGGCAAACATGCCCAATGCTACTTAAACAAAAAAAAATACATAAAATCTGATTCTCCCGTGGTTGATAATTTTCACAATGTAAGATTTTAAATATTACTTGACAATCACGTATGAATATGGTAAAATGCACTCCTATTATTCCGGAAACGATTACCCTAATCTCTAAATTGCATTGTTGGCTTAAAAAAAATCTATAAATTTCCCATTAAATCAGACGTGTTAGATTGGTTTTAAATATCGTAGTTTATGAGGTATATGATAATTAATTACGACTACGGAACAAGGTTGAGAAGGAGGCTTGTTGGAATGATACATATAGTACTTTTATATTTTATTATAAGTCACGCAATATAATTTATAACGATATTAGGAGTAGTAGTATTTAAACACGTTATCTTTTTTTTTTTTTCCATTTGTCTTTATCATTATAACATGATATTTATAGTAAGTCTATTGTTGCAAGTTATGAATTGTTAAGTAGTCCTAGATTGTGAATCTTTTATATAATGAATAAAGTTAAAGTATAATTTTAGTCCTTTATGTTTAAAAAGTGCATTTTTTATCCTTCAAACTTAACGCCGTTAATCTTTCTTAATGGAAATTGCTGACTCATCAAACTTAAGTTATTATTTTAAATCTTTTTTAATTTTACACAATTTAAAATATCAAATTTATTATATTATAAAATTAAAATTAAAATGTGAGTATGCTTTGTCGACGTTTTATTACACAGTCATCAATTAAATTCAATGAGTTAGCAATTTCCGTTAAGAGAAACTAACGACGTTAAGTTTAAGAGACTAAAAGTGCACTTTTTAAACTTAAACGATTAAAATGAAACTTGACGTAAACATAAATGGTCAAAAATATACTTTAGCCAATGAATAAAGAGGAACGATGTGGTGAGATTTGGTGCCCAATCAATTAATAAAATGACATATTACAAAGGAAAGAACATGATAATTAAGTCATATACTCAACTCGCAAAGGGTGCCTACTGATTAATTAAAGATACAAATTTGTGCACGAAAGTCAAGTTGGTTATTTAACATTGTTAATTATTTTGACTTTATCAATTATAAACCAACTGGTAGCTCCAGCTGTTTCTTTCTATACAGATTAAGAAATATAATTAATAAGTAAAAAAGATAATATGACATTATTTTATTGCCAAAAAATATTTAATATTATTATCCCCCCCTCAAATCATGACTGGCTCTTTCACTAATTAATTATATCTCAAGCTTCTAACTAAGCAGGGATGTTTTATGTTAAAATTTGGATGATAATAAAAAATGATACAAAAAAACCAAAAGACATTGATCGATTGAGTGACATATACTCAAACAGAAAATTGAGGGGCAAATCATATGAAGTTATGAACATGCATATCATAATTTACTCATGAATTATTGATTAAAGCTTGTAATCATGTACGTTACGTTGAAGTTTCCATATATTAATTAATTAATTATGATTAAAATAGGGCCCATTAATTAATCAATTAAATAATCAACATGAAGATGTAAGACGTCGTTCAAGTTGGGACAGATGGTATATGAAATGTTGCAGCTTGCATGTGCCCCACATATGAGACGTTGCATGCAGTAGGGAATATCCAATGGAATATGTTGTTGAGATTTTCGTCTCTTGTGGTATTATTTTTTAATGAGATAATAATTGATATAACCTTTTTTTAATCCACCTTCGTGTGATGTAATTTATTGCCTAAATTTAGGAATATACAAGTTTACAATAACATCAATCATCTGGATATGATGTAACCTTAATTAGGATTCCATGCCTAGCTATAGCCTATATATATATATATATGTGTGTGTGTGTGTATGTGAACCCAAAATGGAAAGGAAATTCAGGGAAGGCAGAATGTTGTTGTTTGGGATTTCCTTATTCCTAAATGTGCAAGTAAGTGAAGACAAAATCATTTTAAAATCCGTAAAAACCACTTCAAAATCTATAAAAATCATCTTGAAATCTGTAATTCTTTTGGGATTCTGTAAATCCTTCTCGGAATCTGTAAACTCATTTCTCTCAACAGATTCTCAAATACACATACAAAGACATTGTTAAGAACACAATGATATTTAATACTGTTTGAATTAATGGTTTGTATAGTGATTTTTTATTGATATGATTTATGTTTGATTTAATTTTTATAGATAGAAAATCAGTTTGGTAAAAACTTATTTAGATGATATATATGTGTGTGTGTGTGTTAGAAAGGCAGTTTCAAAATGCTTCGATAAGGAAAGAAACCAAAAGTTAAAAAATTAGAAATAGAAAAAAGAGTTGCATCAACTTTAAGGTAATTTTTTTTTATAGAATTAATTATTTACTCTTAAAGGCATGTCATCAAATATTAGTTTGAACTAAAATTAATTTTTTAAAATTAAAAAGGTCAGTTCTGGAAGGGGAAAAACCATGGCAACCTTGTGGTTCGTTTCATACGCTAGAATTGATTTTGGTGGAAATAGAAATGGAGATGGAAATAAGGATGGAAATATATATATATAAATATAGGGAAAAAAATGAGGGGTTAAAAAATCAATTCCATGTGTTACATCATAGAATTCATTTCTACCCATTTTAAATTTTAATTCCACCCCCAATTCCACCATACCAAACATAAGAAATGAACCACTTTCAATTCCACCTCTCAATTTCACCGTATGACATTAGTTTTAAGGACTTTTGGATCTAGGCTGAGGCAACATTTGGCAAAAATGGGAACTTTTTGATTGTCACAGTCATTGTATTTTAATTTATAATAAAAAGTGCTTAAAGGGTGGAAACTTTATTGACCACCACCCAAATCAATTCAACAAAACATGTCATGGTCAAGTTGATAACTTGACACCGACATTTTCTCAAATTGTGTAGACACATGTAAGCTTGTTTTATCTTTAAAATATAATAATCCTGTCGAGCCACACATGCTCACACTGTTCGCAATATTATTGATGTGCATGCTTTTTTATTATGCTAAGTAAAGCAAATTAAGTAATATCGTCCTCTTTTGCCATTTTTCAAGCCACTTCAATTTGTTGATGAAGGAGATGAA
>JANTPZ010122560.1:0-15489 GCA_025593235.1 Vachellia pachyceras | reverse complement strand
GATATGGATGTGAATGTGGAAATGGAAATGAGGTTTAAAAGTATGTTTGGTATGTCATGGAAATGAGATATGATTTTTAGATGAAAAGACCTAAAAACCCTTCTAAATTAAAAAATCTTTTTTTAACTTTTAAAACGAAGCATCATTCATCTGCGTCGCCGTTGGGAGCTCCCACCTTCAGCCTTAAACCGAAGATGATGCCGATGATCACGATGACGCCGACGATGACGATGATGACGCAGATGACGACGATGACAAAGATGACGAAGATGATGCCGACGATGACGAAGATGATGCCGACGATGACGATGATGACGCCGATGACGAAGGAGCTTCCACCTTCAGCCTCGCCGAAGATGAAGATGATGACGCTGATGACGATGACGATGACGGTGAAAGAAGCTGGAGTCGCTGGTTCGTAGGTCTACAATGGATCGAAGAAGAGGAAACTGAAGGTCTACAATGGAGTCGCTGGTTCGTAGGTCGTCGAAGGTCTCTTCCACCATCACAGATCCGTCCAGGTCGCCGGAGGTTGCTGGGTGAGTGCTTCGTCTTCCTCGCAAGACGCCAGAGCCGTCGATGTTGCTTTCCGTTGGGTGAGTGCTCGCTGGGTGAGTGCTCGCTCGCCGTCGAGGTCGCTGGTCAGGCATGGGCAGAGATGTAATTATCTCCATAGATTTACAAATCCAAGCTTTTGAGATGTAATTGTAAATCCATGGTTTTGGTGGAATTGGCATCCATGTGGAAGCCAATTCCATGGTACCAAACATGCATGGATATGGAAATCAATTCCATTTCCATATCCATGCCTCCAAATTCCATGGTACCAAACATGACCTAAAAGAACGAAAAGTGGAAGAACATAAAACTACAAGAGATGTAAAGAAGGAATTCAGCCGGATCAACAATGCTATCAATTGATAGTGCTTAACGAGTGGACTCAGTAAGGCTTAGTGCCTCATTCACCATACGAGGCACGGAGACTTCCTCATCAGCAAAGATACAATTGTTTCTGGCTTTCCAAAGTTTCCAGCACAGGATTCCAAAAAAGGTGCTCCATCTAGACGTCCTGTCTTTCATACTCAAGTTTTCCTGAAGCCATTTTGAGAACGGACTAGATAGGAAATTCTGAAGATGGTGAGAAGGAACAATCAAGGACCAACACTCACGAGCCAGAAGATATCTCCTCAGTACATGGTCAATATCTTCAGGCATATAACCACATATTCCACAAGCAGCATCATCTGTCAAGTGACGCCTTAATCGTTCTTTGTTGGTGAGCAATCTATCTTTAATAACTAGCCACAGGAAAGTTCTAATCCTCTGGGGACCTTCCCAATTCCAGGCCAAATTCCATATCTTGTTTTCCTCATCCCATTGCTCCTGCATTAGAAGATCATATGCAGACCTGACAGAAAATTGACTTCTGCAGCGCCAGAAGATGGAATCCTGATCATGCTGGTTATGAGGAGCTTTGACCTCAAGGAATTCCTTCAAAATGTTCTACGGTAGCTTTGTCTGGAATTTAGACCACTTCCACTCACCATCACAAGTTACAAAATCACAAACTGGTCTTTGGCTTTCATTCTCGTTAACAGGGCAGTAAGCTAGATGCGTAAGTGGTCCAAGTTCACCAATCCAGTGGTTTAACCAGAATCTTGCAATTTTTCCATCCCCAATGCGCCATTTATAGCCAATAGCAAGGTCTTTCCATACAGTAGACATGCTTTTCCACAGGTATGATGAGTTCCTGTTAGAAAAGCTCAGGGGGTCCGTATGCTTCCATTTATATTTTGACCGCAGGACCTGCACCCAAAGCAAATGTGGCTGATTCTGAATAGCATAAGCCAGCTTCAACATAAACACAGAATTTTGCCCTGCCATGTCTTTCAGCCCACAGCCACCATTCTTTTTAGGTTGACACATGGAAGACCATTTCACTAGGGGAATTCCTTTATGCTGTCCAGTTGAGCCCCATATAAAATTCTTAATGATGCTCTGAATTCTTGCACAGGTGCCAGTCGGGAGACGCACGATTTGCATGGTATAATAGGTAAGAGTGGATAATGCAACTTGTGCCAAGGTGATCCTACCTGCAAATGATAAAGTGCAAGCTTTCCATCCTGACAACTTAGCCTGCATTCTTTCTTCAATATATCTATAAGTTTCCTTGGTTACCCTTTTGTGTAGAATTGGGACACCCAAGTACCTACCAAGCTGCTTAGTCCTCTGGAATCCCAACACATTACAGACCTCATTAGCGTGCTGATGAGGGACATTACGTGAGAAGAAGACACTGGTTTTAGCATTACTGATTTTCAAGCCAGAAGACTGACAAAATTCCCCTAGTAACTTCTGCATTAGGGACATTTTCTCCTTGTCTACCGCACTTCCTCAGCAAAGAATAAGTGTGAAAGTTGAGGGCCACCCTTCCTCAGCTGAACTGGTTTCCAAGAGCCCCTAGTAACTTCCTCTTTAAGCGCTTGCTAGAGCCGTTCCATGCAAAGTACGAATAGATAGGGTGATAATGGATCACCCTATCGAATGCCACGAAGGGGTTTAAAGGAATCCGTTGGTTGTCCATTCTACAAGATCTGCATGGAAGAAGTTGTAACACAATGCATAATTACTCGCTGGAGCTTAACAGGTATCTGAGCATCCGCAAGTGTATTTGCAATGAAATCCCAACTTAATCTGTCAAAAGCCTTTTCCAGATCAATTTTGGTCGCCATCCAACCTATCTTCCCACTTTTCTTTCGCATCGAATGAATAATTTCTTGAGCAATGATTATATTATCTGTGATATTCCTTCCCTTAACGAAACTAACTTGCTGCGGGAGTACAAGCAGTGGCATTATAGGCTTAAGTCTATTCGCAATAATTTTGGTGATGAGCTTGTAGATGGTAGAGCATAGGCTGATGAGCCTGAAATCCTTAATTGATTGAGGCTGTGGCACTTTAGGGTCAAGGCAATGAGGGTACGGTTAAATCTAGGATCCAAAGATCCACCCTCAAAAACTCTCTTAACTTCACTATAGACATTGTCTCCTACAATATCCCATTGAGATTGGAAGAACATCGCATGGAGACCATCAATTCCGGGAGACTTAAGCGGATGCGTGTCAAATAAAGCCTTCCTAGTTTCCTCCTTTGTGACAGATTTGTCAAGATCAGATAACATAGAATATGGAATTGAAGGGAAACAGCCACGGTACCTGAAAGGAGGGTGATAATCTGAATCCGGGGTGTACAGGTTCTGGAAAAAATTATTAGCCATGTGAGCAAGTCTATCCTGATCAGCTTCCCAAACACCCATATCATCCTTAAGAAGGAGAATTCTTCCTTGCCTTCGCCTGGTTAATGCCTTAGCATGATAGTATTTAGTGTTCCTATCACCATCCTTGATCCATTGGCTCCTAGACTTTTGCATCCACATCAACTCTTCTTGAAGACACACTTTATCATAATCCAAAAGAAAGGCTCTTTCAATCTTCAGGAGGTGGCTGGACAAAGGGTACCTCTCAAGCTTGTGTTGTATCACAGTAAGGCTTTTTCTGATTTTTCTCTTGTTATTCTCTATGCTACCAAAGATATTGGTGTTCCAGGAACGAGCTTCAGAGGTAAAGCACTCAATATTGGCAGCAAGACTATTTTCCTGCTTCCATGAGTTGCTAATCAAATTGTGAAAGTCAGGATGAGTGATCCAAGAGGCAAGAAATCTGAAAGGGGCTTGAACTTTGCATTGGATCCCAACGTGAGTAATAAGAAGAGGTCTATGATCAACCCTGCTTCATTCTACTAGATCCTCCTTGCCTAAATCCATAAGCCCAACTCCTTAAATAAAGTTTCTAAAAGAACGACAACCCTCCTTCATTCTACTAGATCCTTCTTGCCTTTTATCAGCATAAATAGTAGCGTTGAAGTCTCCTGCCAGGAGCCACGGGACTGCAGGAGGAACTTGCAAATTCTTAAGGTCTCTCCACAAGTGATCATGCAAGAAGGGGTTTGGGCTGGCGTAGATCGCAGTGACCAAATAAGAATGGTTAACTCCTGGCTCTGTGACAGATACATGCATGAATTGCTTATGATTTTGGATGATCTTAAGATGAATTGTATCTTTCCACAAAATCCAAATTCCACCAGAAAAACCTGTTGCTTCTATCCTATGGGAATTTGGGTAGTTTATTCTCCTTATAGCTGCATCAGCTTATCGTCCTGAAATCCTTGGTTCCACTAGAACAACAATGTGTGGCCTATATCCATGTAACAGCGAATTTAGAGTACGGCGAAAGGAAGGGGATGCTGCCCCTTGACAGTTCCATAAAAAAATGGAATGATTCATTTGAAAAGGTCAGGCTAGAGATCTCGCTCAGAAATTTCTGAGGCTGTGTCATCTTCAAAACCCAATTCAATGGCTTCTGCAAATTGCACATCGTCATCAGGCTCAAGAGCGTGTCCAAGTGCTTCTGCCAGCTCTTTGGACAGTTTCTCAGAAGGAGCACTAAGGGGGTCTTTGGGTCTAGTTTTGGTTACCTTGGATTTGGTATTGGTGTTGATATTAAGCCCAGATCTGAGTTTGGGCCGGTCTGGTGGTTTCGGCGGGAAATGTGGCTTCCCCTTTCCTATGCGTGAAGCAAAATTGGGCTATGTTGAGTTGGGCCCAATCTCATGGGCTGAGCTTGTGACTTTCAATAAGACAACAGCAAAGTGTCCTGGCCCCAGAGAAGTGGATCGTCGTGACTCTTGATAAGCAGAAGAAGCAAAAAAGTCAGAGGTAGTAGCAGTTGTCTTGTCTGTTTTTGCCTTGTCCATTTTTGAAGCAGATGGTTTGTCCATATTCACTGTTGACTTCCCCTTTGATTCCTTCCTAGCAGCCTTTTTATGACTTTGATCGGCACTTGCAGGTTCCTTCTGCCCATTGAGCTCAGTACGAGAATTGCCTTGTTCGTGCTCTGCCTTGTCATCCAGGGAGGCAAGCAGATTAAATCTGCTGCCACCACTACCATTCGAATGTAAAGCCTCCTGAACATCCCTCCGGACAGCCTTAGGTTGGCGACCATTACGAGGTTTGACCCTCATCCAGTCACCGAAGAGTCGTTCTTCACGCGCTGATGCAACACTCGCTATGGAGCTGTGGTTTTCTGCCGGAAAACCTGCCATCGGGGATGATTGCCGGGTTTTGAGAGTGCATGCCTCCTCAAGATGACCATAGCATCCACAACTGTAGCAGATGGTTGGCAATCCTTCATACTCAACAAGTTGGGTTAAACCATCCAACTTAAGTTTAGATACAAGAGGCTTGATCAGATTGATCTTCACTGCTAGCCTCGCATATCTTGCCTTATCGAAACCTTCTGTGTTATAACCTATCCACACAACCTGACCAATAACCTCTCCGATGGTCCTTAGGATGCTTTTGGGATAATAATGATAAGGAAGGCCAGGAAGCCTTACCCATGCAAAAACCTGTTTTATTTCTAAGTTGGTAGGAGATAGACTTGGCTCCCATGGGTGTATTGTTAAGTAATGCCCAAGAATCACCTAAGGCCCCCTAGCATGGCTTTTTGATAATCATCTGCATTCTCCAGCTTGACCATATAGCACCTACTTTCAAGTTCAGTAAGTTTGAAGCCTCAAGAAGGTTTCCAAAGGTTGCTAAGCTTGGAGTGTAGGAGGTCTTGGCGGATAAAACGGCCAAGCAACTTCACAATGATTGCATACCTCATGCACTGGGACATGAGGTCCTTGATCCTATCAGAGAATGTGATGGAAGGTATAAGTCCTTCAAGGTCTACCTCAACGTCACCTCTCTGGATGGTAAGCTCAGCTAGTATAGGGATATCACATGTGGACTTCTGTCCCACCAACTTATCCTTGAAAGATGATGCTTGGGAAGGAGGTTGGGTGGATGGAATAGGGTCGAGTGGAGAAACAACATGGTTGGCAGTTCTTTCAACCTCGAGAGGGGCTTCACCTTGCTTAGACTGCTGCTCAAAACTCCCCTCTTGCACATTCGCTATTTCTTCATGCTCCTCCATATTCACTTCAAGGCTTTCATTTTTATCCCTTATCTTCAGCTTCTTAGTGTTCCTGTTCTCATCTGTAGAGGGGGCCTTGATTCCTTCATGTGGAGCTCAACATCAAGAGCGACTTCCATCAAAGAGAAAGGTGTCTTTTTCCTCTTTTCATCATGAAAGTTTTTGATGGATCAGTTTCACCTGGAAATATAAAAATGTAGCAATGTTGCTTTGATTAAACTGAGATTAAACTGAGAAGCAAATGGACGTTTGTCACATATAATAGGATGCCAAGTAGTTATCTAGGTCACTCTTTCTCCGAGAAAACTTCTAGAAAAAATTGCTCCTATGAAAAATTTTCATGATGAAAATGTACATATTTTAGAGTAACATTCTCTCGCGTGGATAAAGATGTGACATCTTATCCTACGTGACGGATGTCCGTTTACTTATACGTTTAATCAATACAATATTGCTACGTTTTAATACTTTCAAGATAAAATTGCTCCTCTAAGAACTTCTCCAAGAAAACTTACTGGATGAAAATGTACCTTAGCCCATATATTTACTCAAGTACTTCACACTGATCATATCATCGGTTCAGTGACTGAACTTTAGCATAATTTAAAATTAAAGATGTTTAGATTAATTTGTTTAGGTGATTTTAGTACGAGGTGTAACATCACTTTACTTTTTTTACGAGTACTAGAGATAATTTCTATACCACTTCAATACTTTCCAAAAGTAACAATCAGTAAATCAAGTGAAATTTTCAAAACTCTTATCGGATTGCTATTCAATTGGTAAATTTAAAATTTCAGCCAACTTTAAAAATTATAACTAATTCTATAAAAAAATCAAATGATTCAAATCTCCATTTGAAGCTCATTCAATTCTCTACAAGGCAAAAATATTCATTTGATCATTTCCTTAATCAATACAAAAAAATTCGAAAAGTTGCACTGTTCATTTATTTATTTTTCAATTTTCCATATTTTTCTTCAATCTTTGGAAAGAAATATATAACTTTTTTGTACACATCCAAATTAAGTAAATTTGGACTTATTTTAAAGCTTGAATGCGTACTATTTTTTTAGAAATTTTTTAAAAATTTGGATTTCATTTACCTTATTTTACACTTACCTCAACTTAAACATTTATTAAGGATGTTGAATCCTTTTTACCACTTTAACGTGCATTACTTTTCCAATTCTATCATACATTATAATTACATGGCTATTTGGCAAAGTTAATGACTATGTTCATGGAAAGACTGAGATTAATGAACTTTGGAGGTAAGCTGGCATACATAATGTAAAATAGTCACTTGGAAATGTCAATATAGTCACTTGGATATGGAAAGAACAAGATTTCTTGTAAATCTCAATAACAATGGTTACTAACAAACACATCAACATGCATGATTATCATTATGCATTATAAAACTAGATATAAACTTGAACATACCTTACTAACATGCTCATAACATAAACTTGTATATTGTTAAGGCACATCATCAAATAAGGGTTTATATATTCATACATCACATAACTTAGCATTATCAAGACAATAAGCATAAACAACAATTAATAACAACGTAATTACACAAGTTAGAGACTTTGCTACCTCTTATGTAACTTTCCTTTCACTTGAATTCTTCTTGACCTCTTGAACTTTGCAAGCTCTTCTTGCAATTTACAATGTCTATGCATTATCATAATGCATTTCACATCAATAACCAATTGTTGGCATGCATTATAACACATTACATTTAATCAAAATCTCTTTTGCAACTTAGAGTTTACGAACCCTAATGTTTTCAAGCTTATTTTTTCACTTGTACCCTACACAATTTTCCATCCGAAATCCATTAGAAGAATTAAAAACATCAAAATCCACTTCCTTCTCATTGTTATGCACTTGGCTGAAACATACACAAAGGAAGGGGAAATGAATATTTTTCAACATTTCTTTCCATACATTTACATAATCTTACTTCTAATCCACTTTCTAATAATTATTTAACTCAAAATCATTCTTCCACATGTTTAACAAATTTGAACAGCACCTCCCCTTTAGGGTTCAATATCCAAAAATTCAAAATAATAATCAACCAACACAACCCAATCATCAACAAACTCAAAATCATTAGTAGAGTTAGATTTTACCACTTACCTCTTTGAATTTGCTTTCTTTTTCACTTTTTTTTACCAACGCCTCTTGGTCTCTTCCTCTTCTCTTCAAGAACACCAAAACACAAGAATATAAACCAATTAAATGGAAGATAGAGGTATAGAACTTGATTCTATGGAAGATTTCAAGCTATAAACACACTTACCTTGGATTTTAACTTGATTTTGCTCTCTTCCCTTTGTGTTCTTCACGCCACCTCCTCTCTCTATCTCTTCTTGTGTTTGGCCAAAATATGGCCTCTTTTGATGGTCTTGAAACACTTAAATAAAATAAGATCATGTGTTAAAAATTGTGGGAACTACTTTTATTTGATAAAATAACTTTCTACTGCTAATTTCTACCACATGGTTATAATATTTTCTTTACTTATACTCTTGGAATAAGAAGGCACAAAGTGGCAATTACATAAACCCTGTTTGAACAAATTCCAGTCAAGTGTTAAATCAAGAAAGATGGTTTGGGCCACCAACAGTAAAGGAAAATGGAATTAAGCTACTGGGCTTAAGGCAAGATAAACAAAGAGGTTCTTATTAATGCAGTTGCTTGTGAAAAGTAGAAATAGAATGAAATCTGGATACCGGAGCATGAGAGAAGTAGAAGATGAACAATAGTCTAGTCTGATTCTCCAGAAGTTACAATTTGAAATCAACCAAAAATAAATAATCAGTCTACACTCCCCATGCATCATCTAACGGCTTTCAGAAATCTAGGCTGAGATCCAAGGATGCGGGAGACAAATCTGACCTCCGGGGATCCTTCATGTTTCCACTCGGCATCCACCAATTGAACTTCCAGCTGAATCAAGTAGTGTAAGCCTATAGATTGGGCCCCGAACTGGTCTAGCCCAAGTCAGTTTTTTGGGCATACAGCCCCCACAATTTCCTTTTGAAAAATCCAACTGCTTTATGGTTCTTTTAACCAAAACCATTTTATCGGGAATATTTTTCGGGTATTCCCTGATCACTTGATCAATGCAGGGTCATCAAAAATTCTCATTAATCACTAGATCATTTTATGATTTTTCTCAACTTGATTCTCTTTCCATAAATGCCTTTTTTGGAATTTTTTTAAAAACCCTAATTCCGGGATTTGTTGTTCTTTTATTTTCATCCTGTCAAACTGTTTTTTACTTTAACCTATAACCTTTTATAAATTTGTACAATTCTTAAGCCATTTTTTCCTACTTCTTAACTAATTCTTTGATGCATATGGATATTTTAAAAAATTATATTTAATCAACAATCCTTTAATTAGTCAAATATTAAATAATTACTTAAAATCCCTTTTAGGGTTATTTCTATTTTTTTTTTTACCTCTATTCTGCCTCAAATATTGTTCAAAAAATTATTTCCTTCATTTTTAAGTTTCTAGGGTCATTTTCTTATATCTTGATTAACATTACCAAAATACCCCTAATTATAACAAACTTCTCATTATTTACCATTTTACCATTACTACATCTACCATGCACGTACATCATCCCTTAAGACTTCTTCTGATTATATAATCCTTAACTAACCTTTAATTAATCGTTTAGCCTTTATTTCATTTTACAAAAAATACCGATATTAAACAAGGTAAATTATGCAATTTCAGTTTTCTACGTAATGAAGCTTACTAGTATTAAGAAAGCTTTAGTGAGACATGACTTGATTCTCGTTAATCGGATCCATAACCTTTGAAAACTAATTGCTATATTTAAAATAGAAAACAGAAAAGAAAAGCGGATAGAGAGCCAAGACCCCTGGACTATGTAATGAAGATGAGATGAAGCATGCACAACAACCTGGATTCAAATATGTGGTAAAGAAGAAAAAAGGGGCAGATGAGAATTTCATGATCTGAACTACTAGCATCTCAAATGAGAAGAATATGTGGATTCGACAAGGCATTGATACGCATCAGTTTAAAATATTAGGGGTGTTTGGTAAAACGATTGAACACCCCAAAAGCACGTTCAACAGTATTTTTCCGTAAAACGAGATAATCTCCTTCACACATTTACCTCATAAATGGTAAAAACACTTCTCCACCGCTTTTCCAAACGGACCCATTATTTAATTATGAAAGTCTAAAAACATATATCTCGAAGGGATTAAACCTAATTGGGGTTACTCCCTTTCATATGGTAGTATCAGATACGAATTTGCAGCTAATAACAAATACAAAACTGATATTACAGGACAAAGCATTCTATGATCTGCATGTTGTGAGCGTGAGCCCCCCACCAACACAAAATATTCTGAGTGAAAGTAAATATGTTCAGGAAAGTTCAGTTTCTTGTGTAATTGATCTTCGCCTCTGAGTCAAGTTTGCGGTTGAATATTCACCATCACCTTCAGAAGATCCAACACTTGAGAGAGACGAACTCTGACTGATTGAGCTTGGAGCTGGATTGGGTCTTGACGTTTGATTTCTGAATGCCTGAGAAGTAGCACTAGGGTTTTGAGTTTCAGTTCCTCCAGATGCTGCGTGTCCCTGAGCTTCTTCAGCAAGACGTTTCAGAAGGTTCATGACTGTGGGAAGGAACTTGGATGAGATAGACAGTAGTCCAGGCAGCTGCAAAAAATAAACAAGTCGCACAGATTTCAGCATTTTCCACCAGGCACAAATGGTATTCATTTTCAGCTCCTAGCTAAAAAGCATGGACCCTAATCATCTGAGAAAACAAGGTATAACCTGAATTGAACAGCACAAGAGTACAAAGCCTGATAGTAATTTGTAAGTCATTCATTCTCTAGTTGGCAGGAGACGGAAAAGAAAAGAAAAGAAAAAACAGTGCATCCCACAGGTGAGGAAGGTGTTTAAAGCAGAGGTAACTTGTACTCACAGCACCATGTCGAAACTCTCCGGCAATGTCCATCTGTACCCATAAGGCCTTTCCAAGTAGATAGACGACAAAAATTAGCATCAGGTAGAAAGGATTTCTGTTTCAGACAGAAAAGTCAGTGAATATAATCATTAGGTTTAAAAACAGTTAACCTTGAAAAGAAAATTTGGAAAGTGATATTTACTTTAGAAGCATCATAAATTCGTTGAAACCAAGCACAATCATAGCCAGTATAGCCCATGGTGGTGGTAGCCAATTGTTACTCTGCTTGTAGGCCTCCTGAACTCGCAGACAAGAAATTTAAACAAAATGAATAAAAATTACCTTGGTATGCCAGGATTACTACCTAGGTAAAGAGAGAAGCAATGTATGTAATCATAATCGTCATAGACATATAACCAAAAAATAATAATAATCGTCATAGCATAATTTCAAAACAATTGGACGCCAGTAGCTGGTAAACTGAACTTTTCAGAAATTCTTGGCAGAGCCATTTTTTCTGGAATTGCAGATAGAATTCCACTGTAAAAAAAAATTGAGGACAGAAGAGTACAATCTAATGATTCACCTGTGCAGCAATAGCTTGGGTGACTGTATACTCTGTTTCAGCCTGGAACTGTCTCCACAAAGACTTGCACTGCACAGGAGTTATTAGCGTATCCCTTGGGGAAACCTATATTTGTAATAAATTCAAAGTTATAAGTTTGAGTTCATAAAATTAAGGAAAACCGCCTATATGCACTATATACTACCTCCTCCCATGAGCTAACAGCCAGTGGGTCAGCAGAAGCTTCTCTACTTTTATTTTGTGAGGATGCAACAGAAACAGTTCCATCCAGGAGAGCTGAATGAAGCACATTTTCTATCTGATCCGGCTTCTCATCCAATCGTAAGGCAGCTATATCTGATAGAAGTTTGAGGGACTGATACATGACCAGAGAAGATAGTTGTTCAGTTTTAAACCAATAACTTCAAAAAATTCCAAGTGTACATAAACCAGTAGAATTAGCATTTAATAACACTCTTACCGCAGAACGGGCATCTTTTGTTATAGCTCTAATATCTTCCTTCCCAGTCCAAACCCTGGGGAGGGAGTCATTGTCATGACTGAAAACTGTAGAGAACCTGAAGATAGTAACAAAAAACAGTAAGCCTAAAACTAAAACCAAAAGTATGAAGGAAAATCAAAAAAAGGATCCAAAAAAGTTCCATTTAAATCCATATGGAAAACATTATTGATGACATAAGAAAATGCACGGATACAGGAAAAGCCACACTCTTTAGCAAGGTTAACAGAAACAGAGCAGAGTTGATCATTAACAGAGGAGCTATTTTTAAGATATAGTTACCTATCTTTCATGCGAATCAAAATCTTTCCAGCTTCTTCTCTTGCTTTATTCTCTACCACTTTTCTTGCATAGTCCCTCAAGTTCTGTTCCATTCTATCAACTGGTTCTTGATCCAATTCAAAACCATTAATAGCAGCTAAAAATTCTGATATAGCAGCTTCAGTCTCACGTTTCAAAAGTTTCCTTATTGAAAACCAGGTGTCCTTTCCACCTGCTTCCAAGAGGGACTCCACAGGCTCAGCCAAGGCTTTAGTTAGTTGTTTCTGGAAGACATGCATATCTTTTAGTGGTTGACGAGTTGACATTACAGGGACCACTTAAAAATCACTGGACACAGACAATTAATTTCCATTTTAGTAACAGCAATAGTCATTACCTCAATGTTAGTCATGATCTCTGATATTTTTTCACTTTGCACAGACACAGCATGTGTATCCATATCACGACGAAGCTTCTCTCGCACTTTTGAAGCATCCCAGTTAGCCTGCTGCACAGCAGCATCTGAAAAAAAAGTGACATGTTAATTTCCAAAAAAAAAATATGTATACAAGCATCTTCCTTTTCTTTTATTTATCACCCTTTAATAAATAGATCCCACATATGGAACAAATATTTTTTCCATCAATATGATATATGAAATTGAATTCTCAGAAGAACTCATTCTCTTTGGTTTTCCACTTTAGTTGACCATGAAAACCTCCATTTAAATTCATTAGACCTGATGGTTGAAAGGAAATGTGATGCATGCTCGACAGATTCTATTATTTGCATGTCAAAAAAAAATCAGATCGAATCCTACAATAGTAATCATTCCATGCAAAATTAAAGAGGAAAAGGTAAGAATTAGAGACAGCAATACAAGTAGAGAAGCAAGCAAGCACAGGCACTGACGTAATTGTAATAAAAGAAGAGGGTTAGTTAGGAGTTAGTTCATGAGTGAGTTCTTAAGTCCATAAAAAGGGGGCCTGGGCGGTTTGTAAACAAGTGTGTGCTGAGTTGAATGGAATCCGTGCTTCTTCAATTTTCTCTCTTCCTCTCTCTTGTATCTTTCTGCTCTCTCTCCCTCTGCTTTCCTATCTTTCTCTCCTCTCTCTATTTCCCAATTACAAAGACACCAGACACCCAAATGGTCAGCTCATCAGAAAACGTATCCATAGACAAATACTGGGGAAATGTATCTACTATCTACTAAGAAGAAAAATCCCGCCTGGCATTACCAGCAGACCCTTGACCAAAATCTAGCAAGCTAGACTGAATCCCAGAACGAACAGACGCAGCAAATCCTTCTCCATTCTTTAGTGACTGCTCCAATTTAGTCTTGAAATTTTCAAAGGCTTTAGCACGTAGATGACCCAGCATTGTTGTATAAGCAGGGAACACATGCTGAAATGTTTTACATAAAAAGAGAGCATGTTAGCCTCAAAGATATATAAAATAAAATAATGAAAGGAATTATTTTCTCAATTGATGCACAAAGATATATGCATACAGTCAAAGCATTCCCTTAGAAGTCATTTCAGGATGGTTGGGAGCTCAATAATGCATCAAAACAATGTCACTCAAATTACAATTGATAGAAGTCTTAGAAAGCCCGTCATCAATTTATATGTTGATGAATTCTATAAAATATTTAGCAAGATAGAATTAGTGTTAACTAATGATGCGATCCAATTTGACGCATCAACTAAGCTTGATGAGGTCTGGCACAGAAACAGGTCTCTACAAGGCCAAGGCCTTGCCTTAAAGAAGAAACAGATAAAAGAATCAGTGATAGAGCCTTAAATATGCATGCATGGAAGGAGGGAGCTCGAAATCCAGGCTTCATATTAATTATACAAAAAAAATATTGACCCAAAAGATTCGAACTAATGATCACATAAAACTCCTCAGAATAAAAGGTAGGCCAAATAAACCAACCATATGAGCTACAAGTGAGGGTCACTATGTCAAAACATAAAAGGATGAAGGTACCCACAAAACTTAAAGTCACTCAAACAATTAAACTATAGGAACGTTGATCTAAATAACTGCCAAGGAGACTTCCATAGAATGAAAATAATATCTTCCAGTTGACTTGACTTGGGATTACCAAAGACGTTTGAGTTGATGTCTAAAGCCCTTCAATATCGCATAAAAATTAAGCCCAAAAATAACAAAAAGGTAAATTTAGTAATAAAGCTATATTATGATTTTGTAAGAACATGCAGCCTTACATCCAATGCCTTTGACTCCAATTGCTTACGTTTTGCATTTCTCACACCTTCATCAAAGTAGATTGCCTCCATATCATATCTGGTGAAAATATAACATTATTACGTGCAATTATATAAATGAAGCAAAAATCAAATCCTTACTATAACCATGCCACCACCAACAAATATTTTTACAATGAAGCTTACATGCAAATCAATTTCAAAGGAACAAAAGAACAAAAAAATCATCAGTAAATCTTCTAGGCTAAATATTTCTTGAGAGGTGTAAATTCAACTCTATGTTTTTCTAACCAATTGCAAATGCCCAAGTCACTCCTCGCTATATAATGGAGCTATTTAAACCTCCTGTATAGTCCAAATAGCTTCTCAATTTCATTTATTACTTTGGAACTGCTCCAAAGACAACTAAAATGGATGTAACAAAGTTAATTGAACTCAAATTACATAACATATCATATAAATGCTCGACTAAAAACATATTATGGATTAAAATACAATAATTTACAAGCAACTAGAGCTTACTGCGAAAGGTATGTATCAATAATTGAGCTCAGCTTCTTTCCAAAACCTTGCACTGGACCTAATTGAACAGCGTCTTCCAATGCCAACCAACCCTAAGTAAAATCCAATTTGTCAATGATTTGATTATAAATATAATTTAATTACCTAAGAATAGTGAGAAATGGAAAGAGCACCTCATCAGAGAGTAACTGGCCAAGCTTTTCATTTGCAATCTCTTCGCAACGAACAGTGGCAACCATTACCTGTGAAATTAATTAGCAAACTTTAAAAGAACACCAAACTTTTTTGTCCATCCCATAAAAAGATCATAAGGAACCTTGTGAGCAGGAAGATCAAGATCCTTGTTCTCTCGGATGATTTTCCAT